>LSSL01002585.1:0-26792 GCA_001953115.1 Smittium mucronatum
CACCCACCCACCCACTCACTTTTCCAGTAAAAAAGCCCCTCTATTAAATAAAGGTAAACATAACCTCATACCAGTCACTTGATAGCTATTGGCCACTTTAATAATCTAATCTCCGGCTCGACAAACCAAGGTAATTGGACAATCCCCAAAACAGGACGATGAATATGACACGCATTTAATGCACTTTATAGACTGGATTGAAATTACGAATTCAGTCACCGATCTGGAACCTGCCAATTGCTCCAGAACTGGTCCAATGAAACGTGCTTGATCAAAAATTACTTTTCACATTTACGAAATTCAATTAATCACATTCTGAGATTAATAAAAAAAAAAAAGCAGAGTTATGTTTATTGGCCAACCAGGTGTATTGGCCGGAAGGGTACGGTTTATGTAATGGATTATTTATTTTTTTTAGCGACTAGAATTTGTCCCTTTCGCTAGAGGGAGATCGTTAAAGAAAAGAAAAGAAAAGATGCGAGAATTGAAGCCAACATTTATCAATTCGTTGCTGTTATTTATTGAGAATATCCATTTTACCGCTAGTGCTGAAATGATGTGTAGGTGGTTATTGGCCAGCTGGCACATTCACGACCAAAGTGGATAAATGGCCATCCGTTTTTTACAGTCAATGCAAAAAACAAATTATTATTAATTTGCGTTTATTGTTGGCAAAGTCTTGTAGAAAGATCATTGAACAAGAACCATGCTAATTTCAACTAAAAATAAATGCATTTTTTTTTTTTCCAAAAGGTCCCAAGTGGGAGGAGGAGGGGATGGAAAAGGGGAGGGACGAAAAGGGAAGATGAACTAATCCACCTATAAAGTACATTTTTCCCAAAAGGTTACTTTTTGAGGAGAAAAAACAAACTTAGTTGGCAACTAGTCTTTCCTTTTAACCAGTACAAGTATATCACAACACCTTGTATCATCCTCCTAGGCCTCCAAATACAATACTCGGGGTTCTAATGCTAAACTTTCGGGAGGGGGGATGGGGTCGGGGTCGGGGGTGGGGGTGGAGGTAGGGATAGAGAACCAAGACAAATTTTATCGAGTGTAATAATAGAGACCCATCATCCAAAGAAACAATTGTCGGAGGATATGGTTGTTGGTTCCTGCCCCCCTTTTCTCAAAAAAGCAATTGCTATAATCGACCCAAATAGTACGGTTCAAGGCATGGGACGGACACAATTAGTGGGACTTCTTTTTTATCAATATGATTAGTAATTGCAGTGTATCTAACGGTGGTAATATCGCGAATATAGACAAATTGAAATTTATTAATATGCACTAATGGAGCAGAGGCAAGGAATTTGGAACCGAAAAGTGGGGTTAAATGAAGCAGTATTGGACTGTCATGAACCAGAATCTCCCCAAACTTTAGGTTGAGAGGAGGGGGGGATAGGGCAAATTCAGGATAGTTGTTGAAAAGTTATATGGAGAATACGTATTGGCGAATAAACAACTGGGTTTCTACGGACTGACATGTCTTTTATTAGCAAAATTAAGTTTCCGTGATACAACAGAACAAAATAAAAATTGGCGGTAAATATTTTATTGTTTATTTTTGGATATTGATTCGAGTCCAGATTAGGATTCTGGTTGGTTCATGGACCAGATAAACACATTCGGTTTGTTTGACACTATTCATCTGGGAATAAAAAAGGATCAAATTAATAGAAACTAAAGAATTATTGTCTTTTTTAATAAGACTTCGAAAAAATCCCGAGCTCTTGGATTCTTGTTAATTTGTAAACTAACAGCTGTATGGACTTGATAAAAGCGACAATCTATATTTATGCTCATGTCCAGGATCCCAATAAAAAAAATTAACGCACTAAAAAAGGGCTAATTTGTGCAATCAAAGGTGAAAATGTATAAATGAAGGCAACAAAAACTATCACCGAATTTTGCTTAAACTGTAATAACACTGTTTACTTTGTGGCGCTTAATGGCCATAAAAAGGGGTTCATCTCCGCTTGCCTCCATTATCGAACTTGACGCAAAAAAAAAGAAACAGTGTCGGACCACAGTTCTCTTTAAGATTTGTTTCGGCTAAAGAGATGCGTGGATAAATGGGCATAAGAACCAACTGCGTTTCGTTTATTATTATTATTGTTGTTGGTGGTGAATTATCTGCTTAATACCATCCAAATGATGATGTAACCATCCAAAAAAAGAAAAAGTTGTCGCCACAGATTTTTTTAGTAATTGCAAGAAATTTACCCGAATTCATCAAACCCAACAAACTGTCTTAAAAACAAACCAATATTTTAATTTTTTTAAAAAATTTGGTTTATTGCAAAAGGGAGATTACATTATGGCATATTATTTCCCACACAAAAAAAGACTTTGATCAAAAAGTGCTAAATATACCCCATACTTGTCACTAGACGATAAATACAACAACACAGAAAAAAAAAATTCATACCTGTCCACTATAAAATTTAAAAAAAAAAGTGGATAAGACACATTTGCAATCAATTTGGCAATACCCAAAATCCTGGAAAATAAAAATAATAATAATAAAAATCCAGTCTCTTTTCAATGGTTCATTCCTCATCCCCCTTATCCATTATACTATTTACGCTTTACACAAAATCATTGAATCCGGACGGAAAATCGCAATCGCCACCAATAAGTTCGCTATCGGTCCAACAAGTGCATTTGGTTGGTTGCCCATAAACCTAAACCTGTATACATTTTTAAAAATAAATCAATAAACCGAAATCTGAATGCATCTTTAAAAAAAATAAAATTCAATAAAGCCGCATTGATATGTAGATTCAGTTTGCTCATTTATCGCTAAAATCATGGGGTGCTGA
Organism: Smittium mucronatum; assembly: GCA_001953115.1. Lineage (NCBI taxonomy): Eukaryota > Fungi > Kickxellomycota > Harpellomycetes > Harpellales > Legeriomycetaceae > Smittium > Smittium mucronatum. Next base: position 2,826 of record LSSL01002585.1, read on the forward strand.
CAATAGCGTATTTATACACAAACCAAACCAATCTTAATTTAACAAGAAGGTGGTATTTGGCGAGTGGTTCCCCGGAATCGGATTGCTTTTTTTTTTTTTTTGCGTGTATACATCCATCCAATGTATTGGGGCAGGGGAACAAAAGGCTGTTCCCGGCCACTGCAAACAATTACTCGTTGTAAAAGGTTGTATCCTTTTTTCACTAATAAATAAATAAATTTTATATCGTGTCCACTACCACTACCACTACCACTACCAAATGATGGATCTGCGTGGGAAAATAAGCTTGCACTTTCTATTCCAACCCGTTTTTTTTTGCAAAAAAAAAAAAAGTGTGTGTGTTTGGTTATTCGGGATGTTCGCGCTATAAGGAGCAACACTTGATTCTGGAAACTAAAAAATATCCCTTCGCCCTCGCCCACCCCCTCCCCCCATTCTAATGGTTTTCATCCGCTGTATATATGTGGAGGTGTTTTGTCAAAAGTATCGTTTTATTGGCTATCTTCTTCAACTCTACTCTGAAAATGCCACTAGTTGCATTTTGAAATGCAGTGGTGAAAACTGTTTAGAAACTAAAGAGGTTTCCATCAAGGTTATTATGTCCCCTCTATGTGCATCCTTCAATACCCACTTCTACACTTCCCTTTATTACTCCACGTTTTTTTTTTTTAATTCCCCACAACTAATCTAAATAATTAGCAAAAGTATCGAGCAAAAAATCTCCATTTATTTTGCCCCTTTTATAGCAACAACTACAAAACTCTTCAGTTTAAACAATCTGAACAGAAAATTGATGGGTCTATTCAAATTTATAGTGGAATATAGCCCCAATGATCAACAAATTCACAAATTAATAAACTTATCATGATTAGAATTGATGGTAAAAAAAAAATTAAGGAAAATAGTCATTATTAGTGTTAGTTTGGTACAGTTTGGAGCTCGTCCTTGTCTTTTGAAATGTTTGGCTTTATCTCGCTCTTATTAGCCCTAGATCGTGCCATACGCAATCGTGAGGATTCTGATGAAAACGTGAAATTCGATACTGGAATCGATTCGTCCTTTGGTGGATTTGATGCTTTATAGTTTTCTACATTGAAATTCAGCTTTTTTGGAAATTGCTGTGGATCTCGTTGCTTTATTTCTCCTTGCTTCCTGGGTATGTGTTCGCTGAATTTGGGCTCAAACATCATAGATCTTCTATTGCTGACTGGACTCCCTCCAATCGTCCTAGATCGTACCAATGGTTCGGCATTCAACTTCGATATCGGTGCTGTATATTTTCTGCTTTCCTGCAATAGTGGTGATACCATTGATCTCGCATTTTCGATCTTGGATTCTAATCCCTTCATCCGATCCATCACCTCCTTAAACGATTTATTTTGGTCTGCTAGTTCTGTATTTTGGACCCTGAAATTAGGTCCTCCTAAACTGGCTCTAGAAATTCGACTTGACTTTTGACTTTTAAGTACCCCCAACTCAACGTTCATATCTGCTCAAAAAAAAAAACATAAATCAGAAACTTTTTTTTTCTAAAGTTCCAAAAGTAAATGCTAATAATTTGAAAATTACCTCGCAATTCGTCTTTAAGTCGTTGCATCTCTTCCACCAACAGTTGTTTAGATTTTACTTCACTCATAAGAACCTCGTTGGTTTGAGATAGACCCTTAACTTTAGCTTGTGCATCATGTAAAGATGATTTGATAGCTCTAATAAAAAAATTTCATAAATTAAAGGTTAGAGTTTTTAAACAAGAAATCCTGAAATAATGAAAATAAAACTAGCCTTTCTGACTTTTCCAAATCATCATTATCTTGTTCCAGCTCCCTTGTCCTACTTTTGTAAAAATCTTGCTGTGACTTTAAAAACAAGAGTTCCCGTTCTGATTTAGAATACGCCTCTTCTGAACTCATCCTCTCTTTTTTGTACTTTTCCTATATATTATCCAGTCCAATTTTAGCTTTTTTTTTTTTTTTAAATATATATATATATATATTGAACAAAAATACCCTCCAGTTTTCGACTTGCGATTTTAATCTCTCAATTTCCGTTCTCATTTCTTTATTTGAATTTTCAAGCAGTTTAATATCGTTTTCGTACTCTATAGAGGCATCTGCTAATTGCTTTTGAACAGTTTCTAATTCTAATTGGCTGTCTACGTATGCATCCCGAGCATTATATGTCGCATTTTTCCAGTATGAAATCTCTTCATCTTTATTAGAAAATGAACTATAAAATTAATGTATGTTGACAATCAATCAAGGTTTGCTGCAGAATATAATAGAAAGTTTAAATGCATTTAATTAAACATATTAAAGTTAAAATACTTTGGATCCTGGAAATCAAGGGGGTCCATATCTTTTTAATTAAAGCAAAACAACAAGACGATTAAGTTTTTTTCAAAACTGCGGCTTTCCCTTGTTTGGCTTTCCTAAAATCTACAAGTCTTTAAAAGAAACGTGAAAACTGAGTCTGATTAATCGTGAGGGTAACAGATGCCAGTATTTAGATGATTTTTTTGCTCAAGTTTTTTTGAAGCCCGTATGAAGTGTTAGACTAATATGGAATAAACTAATCAGAAAACAATATTGTGTATAACGTCTATATAATTGAATGGTAAAGTTATTTTACACTTCCTAAAATATATCAGGTCGCCCAGAATACTTTTTTCCCCACCAAAAAATAATCACCCGGTGCATTTTTAAATTTGGCCTATAAAAACCTTGAAAGCCATCACTTCTATTTAAAAGCCAATATATTGGTTTATAAACATATATTTCGAATTTCCTATTGGTATATACTTTGAAATTATTGGCCAGATCACTAATCATTTTGCATTGCGAATCATTCTTATGTAAAAAATATTTTGTTCTTTCTGGACATAATTGTTTATTTTACCCACTATTATTTGTTTATTATAGCAGTATACTAGTAAATATTATGAATCATGATTTAACTATTTTTATTGGAAGAAAATTATCGACTTTATATTTTTGTGCTTTTTGAAATAAAATAGAGTAATAAATCGTTTCAAAAATAGACGCTATTAAGAGTAATGGATAAATAATATGCGGAGAAATGGGAAGTTTTTTTTGTATCAAATCGATGTAATTATGATCTCCAGCTAATATATATATATATATAATATATTGCTTTGGGGTTTAAATAAAATTACTAATACTTTGTAGTTTGAAGATGATGCCGAAAATAATTTTTCGATTTAAACTGTGCTTTCAATTTATTTTTCGAATGTATTTTTGATTTTTATTTCCACTAATTTTGCATTTAAAGATGTTTTTGTGAATGATATTGCGTTTTTTGATGTGTTGAAGCCTAAATTCATATTTTTATAGTCAAACTACAGCTTTAATCCAAAATCAATTCAATAAAACAAGTGGAAAATAAAATAAAAATACAAGTAGTATTTTCCAGATCCAGTTGAAATCTATATGAATTAAGATGAGGGATTTTTCAAAAATAACGATATATTTTTAAATAAAAGTGTTTATAAAAATATAAACTAATATTTTGAAATAACTGTAGTTTTAAAAAAATTATAAAATTCCATGATATCTATTGCCTCCTGAGACTGAATTTATTTTATTTTGTGAAAAAAGCAAAACAAAAATATGTGCTATCACTAATGTTATCGAATTAATTATAAGTTAAAAATTATTCTGTCCAGACAAAAATTAAGAAATAAAGGATATTTTTTAATATTTATAGTCTTAAAATATTAAAAAAAAAGTTATGTGTCATATCGAAAGCAAAAGCGAATACGGATAAATATAAGAACAAAAACAAGAATTCAAACGCGATCAAAAAAGAAAAGAATAAAAAATACCGAAATTAAGCAATAAACTCTTAATTACCCAAAAAAATAGATATCTTGGAATTTCCGCTTTTAGTACAGAATTATTTTTAACGATAGTTTTTAGCGCTTTTTTTTAAAAAAAATGTAATCAAGATTTAACTTTTATACTTGAAAGCTTCTGTAATTTTTTTGATATTGTAAAATTTATCTTGAAAAGAAGTGCTATTCTTTTTGTTTCGACCTTTATGAGAAAATAAAAAGTACTTTTATCAAAGGAATGATATTGTTGGGTTAAAATATGAATTTCTTCTTACATAAATCACTAAAAATGGTTAAAGATCATTCCAAATATCCATTGGATTTTTTAAAATTAATCGCATAATCACTTCTGAATTTTATTTGGTAAAATAACAAATTTGAAAAAGGTATTAGACCAATAATATTGATTAAAATAAGAGTTATCTCAAAATCACATAGTAGATAAAATCCCTGCTAAAATCTCAAAACCAATTACAAGATATATAAAATATCTATAACTTGTAAAATTGAAAAAAAGAAACCGAATATAAAATTAAATCGTTTGAAATATTTTTAAAAAAATCAATACCCTGAATAAAAAAATTTAAAGGTATATTTTATTTATTATTGAAAATATATAATAAAAAATAAACCCGAATATTTGACATAATTTCGAAATTGTCAATATTATTTAAATTATTGAGGAAAAGTCAATATTAAAATATTTACAAAAAAATTTCATTATTTTAAACCTGGAGCATGAGGTGATAGTGTTTGGATCTAGGCTGTTCTGAGTTGAGAATATTAATTTTTTCCACAAATAAAAAACATTGATGGCTTTTTCATTCTACTTTTGATAAAATATTACTATTTAGTGTTATTTCAAATATTATTAAGTGGCTTTTAAAATTAAAATTTTTTAAAAAAAAAAAAGTATTATTTATCAAAAAAAAATAATTAATGGTTTTGATTATTGTATGAAAACTTTTTTATTTGTGGTTTGAATTATAAGGGGACTTTTTGGGTGTAAATATAGATTTTTAACCAGATGTTTAGAAGATAAATGTCAGTTTTTTGTGATTTTACGGGTTTAAAAATTATTAGAGCTAATTTCATAACAAGAATGAATGCATTTAAATTAATTAAATGGTAGAATAATTTTTTTTTTTTCATTTAGATGGCTTTAAACTAAAATTATGATAAAATATTATTAATTTAATAAACTAAAAATAAATCCCCTGCTTTTTTAGCCTTTTTTAAGATAGATAGCAGGATATTAACTTTTATTTTAATAAAACTTTTTTTAATTAAAAAAAATACTGTATTTAGAATTTTTTTAAATCAATGACGATTAAAATTTTATTATAAAAGTAATTTATTCACTCCTGTTTACAGTAATATATGCTCTTTATGAGAAAATGTCAATATATATCAAATTAACTATAAAACTTTAAATCGAATTATTTTATATTATAAACACTATTTCATATCCTAAAATTAATATTTTTCTATATAAAATTTTACATAATAGATATAATATTAATAAAAATGTATTACTTTTGTACTTTTTTTTATATTAACTATATTATATTAGAAAACCCCCGCAAAATAAATTATAATAAAGTAAATTACGATTAACATTTTTGATTACATTATTTGGGCTATTTTATATTCACGGGGTAAAAATATTTTAAATAAAAAAGAAAGGTTACCGAAAAATATTTTATAGCTTTGAGTTAATAAATTTCATTTGCGTAATTTAACAACTATTATGCTTAAATTTAAGTTTTGTAAAAGTTTTGAATATATATATATTGTTAAATATAGAATAGGAAATTATCATTAAAATGAGAAAAATTTTAATAATATAAATTGGATATATTTTTAGAAAACCATAAATAATTTAAAAATAAAAAAAAATAAACCAAAAAATGAGCCCTTAGTATATAACTTTTTAAAAATTAGCTTTTATAAATTATAAAAGATAGTTTAAATTATTTTAATTTTCAAATACCCATTTTAATAGATTTTCCCCCTAATATTAGTAAAATTTACTGCTAAAAATAATTTTATGTATTAGATGCTAATATACTTTAATAATGTTAAAAAAAAAGTTTTTTTAATCAATTTTTCCCAAAGAGATTTAAAATGAATATATTCATGTTTGATATTAGGTATCATATATTTGCATTAGTTTTACTCAATTTTTGAATAATTAAATAAGCTTTATATAATAAAATACAATCAAATATGCAAAAAAAACCTTTTTCAAGACTTCAAATTCTTGAGCTAATACTAATTATTGATAGATTAGAAAAGATGAGAATATCAGAAAAATTAAATTTTTTTTTTTAAAAAATATATATCATCCAAAAAAAACATTTATATTGAGAGAAAAAATATTGATAAGATTATTTACATCAGCTCAAAAATTGCCGAATTTCATCGAGACAAAAAAACTATTAACAAAATATATAAGAATTAAATCATATTTAGGGAAAAAGTGAAAGATTAAAAGGGGGTTTTTAAAAGCGATGTTAAATGGTAATAGGATTTAAAATAAAGGTTTTATAGGTTAATTTTATTCTTAATGCATCAAAAATAAATAAAAAATTTACATAAACCGATTGAATTGCTTTTTTTTTTTGATAATTATTAAAAATGCGAAGTAATACGATTTTTTGGAATTTTTTTATCATACCACAAATCATTTTTATTTTTCTGAATCATAAAATATAAACATGTTAATCTAAAAATGACTATTTAAAATTATTCTGAGCGATAAAAAGGGGTCCTAATTCCAAAATACTAAAAATTACGTTTTATATACTAATAACTATTAAAATTTACTCAAAAGTAATGAAAAATATATTACCCAAAAAAAAACTTTAATTTTCTAATCAGTTAGCCTTTTTTTCACAATTTTTTAAATCCCCTTGATTAATATGGTTTATAAAAATTCTTATTATAAAAACTATTAGTCGGCAAAATTTCCTAAAAATTGAAATTATTTATGCTATTCTTTATAAAAAATTTAACGATAAAAGTTTTTATTTATATAATTTATATGAATATTTTCAATATAAGTAAAATAATAAAATTATATACAATCCAATATGTTTCTTGATAAAAAAAAATATGTATACATAATTGGAAACTTTCTAGATTTCATTTGAATGAAATTTTTTGAATGATTTATCTAGATTGGATTGAAAATAATTAATTTGACGTTATGTTTTAGCCCAAAATTAAAAAAAATTGAAAGCTGCCAAAAAATGGGATATAAATCGAGGTTTTGAAAGATGAATCATAATTTTATCATTATTTGAATTTGAGAAACCAATTAAAAGATTGTTTCATATAATTTAATGGAGAAATCGGTAATATACGAAAAAAAAATTTATTTAAAAGAAAAGTTAAATTAAGTCTATTTGAAAAAAACAATTTCAGAGAACTCAGAAATCAGTATAAAATTCATATTGATATTCAATTTTTTTTTTTTTCATTTCCAAAAATTATTATTTTTTGCTGGCCAATAAATATCCCAGCGAGTATGGAAATTAAACTTTTTTTTTTCCCTATAGATATCTTATAGCTAAGAATAGAAAATAAATAACTGTGAATGGGAGGAAGATGGGTGTTATAAAAAGTATATTGATTAATTGGAGCCTCAAAAAATATACTTTTGAAAATGAAATTGATGTATTATCAGTCTGGAACTAAATACATATATTTCATTATGGTTACTCATCACATACAGCCCCTTTAGTTTTTCAGTTAGATTTTATTTATTAAAAAACATTTTTTATTGAGTGATTTTAATGGATAATAATCCCTGAATTAAGCATCTATAATTTTTGTTTCATATTTTTAGATTTTAATTAGATTTTAATATCTTTAAAATCTAACTCGAAACCAGATAAATTGAAAATATTTAAAAAATCACGTGATTATTGGTATTTCCTCTAACTAATCAGCCATAAAGATTAAAAAAAGCTCAACATAAGCACTATTTATTATAAAATAATTTTCCTTTTTAGTAATTTTAACTGAAAATCTCGGAGTTGGCCATAAAATAATAATTTCGAATTAAAAATGTATTTTTTAATATATATAAAGCTACAGGAACTTCATAATTAATATTTTATACTTAAAATATGATTAGATAACTTAATAAAAGCATTGTTTTGGTTTTTGAGATTTTTTAAGCCTGGAATAACTAATTATAGCCTGGTGATCACAAGGTACGAAATGAGTTAATCAAAGCAAATGTTTTCTAAATAAATTTTGAATTCAATATTATTAATGATTATAAAATATCTGAGGGCAAATTTTAATTTAAAAAAATAAAACCCCATTGAAGTAAAAAATAATACATATAAAAAACTCAATATTAAGCATTTCCAAAATTTAAAGCTCTCAATGGAAAAAAATGAAAAATTTTGGATCCAGAGAATCTCTAAATGGTTAAAAAACCAAAAAATTAATTGAATAAAAACTTCAAACCAATAAAATCACTTTTTTTTTAACATTAATTAAATTGTTTTTTAGAAAAATTTCGGTTGAATTTCAAGGACAGAAATTTAAACTTATAAAATTTTTAAAAAAAAGATAATTGTAAGAAATTCAAGGAAAATTTAAAAAAAAATTATGTGGCTTCCTACCCATAACAAGAACACATGTGTGAAAATATCATAAAATTTTATAAAAGAGCTAAATTATAAGCGCAAAAGAATATATCATAATAAAACATAGTATATTTTAGTTTATTTGACTTTTTAATTATTTTTTTTAAAAGACTGAAATAAGAAATTTCGTATTATATCTGATAAAAAATTCATCTGTGAGAGTTCAAAATTACTTTATTCAAAAGTTTTTATAATTCAATAATATATACTTATTGAAAAAAATGAACAAATCATGGAATCAAAACTATGAAATAAATTAAATAGAGATAAATTTAAAATGCTTATTTGAACGAACAAATTTTTTAGGTAAAACTTCGAATTATTGAAATCCTGTATTCTAGTACTTCCCTCACCTATAATACCTTAGAAAAAAAGTCATTAAGAAACGAGTTTTATTTTGAATTTTTGAATAGGATACAATTTTGTATATTCTGGATGATATTTCCTCACTAAAACGTGAATGCAATCATATATGAACTTTATAAAAAATATTTTGAAAATTAATTAATAATTTCATTCAGCAAGCATGTTCTTTTCTAACTGCAATAAAAATGGAATTTATTGATTTGATATCTCGTAAATTTACCTTTTTAATTAGGTTATATTTGCTGCGCTTTTTGAAGCAGGAATAGTTATTCAGGGGTTTTTTTTATATAATAAAATATCGTGGTTTTTGTGATGTTTCACTTTCAACCCCATAGAAAAATCCAAAAGATGAATTTTTATATTCAAAATCATCAGTGATAAATTTCTTGAAAAAATGCATGGAGAAATAAATGTGCATCAAAAAAATTGAAGCGGGTGTTATAAAAATAGGACTTAATATGATATCAACTCCATAAACTTACTTAATAATAACTTAGCCGTATACAGTTATTAAATAAAAACTTGGTTCACAGCCATATAAATATCAAAATATTCAAAAAAAAAATAACTCCCATAAAAAAGGGTATCAAAAAAACAGAGAAAAAACCAAAAAATGATTAAATATGCCATTATTAGAAAGAAAAAAAACTTACACCATTACCACCATTTATAGATCAAAAATATAAGAAACTATATGCTTCATTTCAGCAAACATTTATCAACTATTGAATTTAATAAAAAGGGCAAAAATATAATGTGTTTTTCTGTTCTTATAAACTTCTGGAGGGATAAAAAAAAGTTCAAGTAAGAATTAAATTATTCAGGACCACTTTGAACTGAAAATTTCAGATACAAAAGAAAAAATATTTTTTTATTAATCTATTATAGATGATAAAATCGCAATAAATTAGAATTTTATTTACCTAAGATATATCATTTTTGAAGGGAAACTTTTGTCTCAAACAATTTAATTCTTTTAGAGCCACTCATATAATCTTTTATCTATTCTGAGTCATATAAAAATCAGACTGACACTGCTATGGCTCTTCTAATTTTTAAGTTGTATAAATCCCAATTTTTTTATTACATCAACATTTCCAGATAACCTATAATAAAGGGCATAGTTTATTCACGGGAATTATTGATCAATACCCTGGATGATCTCCGCTATATAAATAGAGAGGTATGTAATAGAAAATCTTTTCTAAAACTTTAAAAAGAATTATAATTCTCTTTATTTTATTTTCTTTCAATGAAAAAAATAACCACTTCTCTGATATAGTAAAGAGTATATTTGTTTATAAAATCCAGCTAAATCTTGTAAGAATAGACTACACAATGTGAATATGTTATAAATTCGCAAGATCCAACAATATACGCTAAATCAAATACTTTGTGTATTTAAAGTAATTTGTGCACCATTGGACTAAAATTTCAATTTTTCCTTATATCTCATGAGATTATGTATATAATAGAGCGAAATTTTACATTATAAATCCAAGAAAAGTGATTTTTTCTAATAAAACTTTGATTTTATTTTCAATGAGATTTTTTCAAAAGAAAAATTCAGCGAAAAATATTGTACACATTAAACTCAAAAAAATTAATCATCTTTCAGAAATCTAAAAAGTAGCTTTACGGTTATTTAAGGTTAAACGAGTCACCAATTTTTTTTATTTTGGGATATTAATTACAATAATTTGTGTCGATACTTTCACACAAAAGTTTCTTCTATTACTCAAATAACGACTATTAAATATTTTAAACTTTTTTTGTTGAATTTTATGTAATTAATCTGCATCAAATATATTTGGAGCTGGCTTAAAAAATGGAGGATTTGAATGAACAAAATTAATACGGCGTAATTTATTAATAAATTATAAAATTAAGTAAAATAGTTGTATTTAAATATTTAGAAGCCCCTCCAATATTTTTATTAATGTATTTGACTATTCAATTGGGTTACACATGAATTTTTTTTCTCTATAATTATGAAAAATTTCGGCACCGAATTTAAGAAATTCCTTTTAAAAAACCATTTAAATAATCCAAAACGTGATTCTAATTAAAAACAATAGGCTAGTTTTACAGCACACAGAAAAAAATCAATATCTTTTAGCATTAATCGCTATATTTTCCATACATTTGTTAAAAAAAGAAACTTTTGAAATATTTGCTGTAAAACACCAAGTAAACATAAACCTCTTCATATCGACATATCAATTAAACATAAAGGACGAAAATACCACGCTAAAAATAAAAACGCTTAGCGGGTTACTTTAATATTGTCAAGCCAAATCAATTGTGCTATTTAATAACTAAATGTAATTTTAAAAACGTAATGGACCAACTCGCATCCTAATATTTTCGCTCTTTATTGAAAAAATAATAAGTTAGTCGTGGGGCTGATGTTAAACAATGTTTGATAATTTCTTTCATATTAGACATACTTTCTCAAATACTATATTGCTAATATTTCAGATTGTATAACACATGCCTCATTGTTAATGCGATCTATAATACACAACCCATAAATAAATTATTTCTTCAAACTATTATTATTTATTCATAACTCTAGTTTTTAATCAAACCTTTCTGAATTTTCACCAAAAATAATATTGATTGATCGTATTTTCAGTTTATGAATATGCTTAGCTTAAAAAATAGACCAATTTTGATTGCTCTTTTTTAAAAGATAAAATTTTTTATAAGATTTTTGCTTAAAAAAGTACAAGCGATAGTTGATTAAATCAGCATTTTAGTCAAACGGACATAAATTAGTCGATTTATGCACAAAATAGGCGATTTCACTAATATTAGTCGTGATCTATACAAAAAAATCAAAATTTAAAATTGAACAGCTTAATAATAGAAAGCATCAATTCAAAAAAAATAAATCCACATTTAAAGCTCGTTAATTGGAATATCTTTTTTTTTTTTTCAAAAATTAGTTATGAGAAAAACTTCAAAACAAGAATACAACATTTCTGTGCTGGGATTGAGAATAATATCATTCGATTTATATAACTTTTCCATGATTCTGGTAAAATAGAAAGGTTATTAATATTATTTTTCGCGTTAAATTGAGATAAAGTCATATAATTATTGAAATCACTTCACCAATAGCCCCCTTGAACCAATTCTCTATAGATAACGAGCTTCTAGAGCGGATAAAAGAGTTAGTTGAAGACTATTTTGGAAATTTTTCACTATTTTGATTTTTTTAAATTAGTTTTTATAACATTCTATCAACTTTAAAATAAATTTCCCAAAAAATAAATAAAAAATCTCAGCATTGGCCTGTATTGGTAGCGCGAAAAGGTTGGCGATGTTTTTGACAAATAGGCATTATACTTCGATCCTATACATAGATGATTGGGTGTAATGTAGCCTGCGAACAAAGCGAATATTTGATTTCTTATTTTTTTTTTCGAAAGTGGATTTTATATTGAATTTACGAATGTTATTTTCTCTTGTTATTTATAGATTAATATTATATTCTCATATTTAGAGTCTTATATCGAAATCGAATTAAGATGGCTGATCAAAATCAAAGCGAAAGTGAAGAATCTCATTTTCAGATTACAATATTAGAATTTTTAGAAAAGCTACCCGAACAATTGACTAATCGGCTATACAGAAAGCCTACTTCATGTCTGGCAGTCTTTAGGTTAGATTTTCCTGTTTTTTTGGTGAAGTTTTTTTTTTTGAAAAACTACAAAAAAATAATTTCAATGCTGTTATTATTGGTTTAAAAAGGATTAGTCGCTTCAACTTTTATAGTCATTCTATTTCTAAGAAATAAACGTATATAACTTATAAACTTCTAGGATGCTCCCTGCGGTGTCAAAACAAATTATAATGTCCATATTGTATGTCGATGTCCCCATATCTAAAGCTGAGATTTTGCTATGGGCCAAATCAAATAAATCAAGGTATTCCTTTCTTCATTTTTTAGTCTATAATTTCTACATGACTTTTACCTGGAGCTCTCAATTTTATTTATCATCTCTAAATTGTATTTTCTTCCATTAGCGGGTTTAATCAAAGTATTGATTGTTTAAAAAAACTATATATTCTTTACGAAAAAGAGGAGAACTTTTTGCTGAATGCCGAGTTTCAAAAGCAATTGATAAATTTCCTAACAGGAGGGTAAGTGGAATTATTTTTATTTCTATTTTATTTAAAAATCTCCAAGGATTTATGCAAAATTGCTTACGTAGTTTAAGATCCTTCTTAACTTTTATTCTTCATTTAGTGGTGATAGGGAAAATTTCGAGCTTTTGAATGACATGCATTACAACTCTACTGAAGAAACGGAAGAAATAGATGATTATGCAAACGAAAAATGGGAGGTAACTTTATTAAACTTACACTCAAAACAGACCAGAATATTGTTTTTATCTTATGATCTGTCAATATTGATCGAATTTCAAAAATATTCTAATATTACACTATTTTAAAATTCTTCACTTTCAGTCAGTTTTACACTTTATGGTCGGTACCTCTGAAAAAAAAGATCATCCAAACAAAAGTGTGCTCCAATTATTAAGAAAATCTGGTTTAGTGACTAACTCAAATGGGGAAAATCAAATCTCAAGTAAAGGATTCCAATTTTTACTACAGGACATATGCTCACAGATTTGGATAATTTTGCTGCAATATCTAAATATGCAAGAAGATGGCGAATCTGATATTGTTTCTGTATTGGGACTATTTTTCCAATTAGGAAGTTTAGAGTTTGGAAGAAAATATAGGGTACAAAATATGACTGATCTCGAAAATAGAGTCTTTAAAGATCTGACAGAGCTAGGGTTTATTTACAAATTAAAAGACGGAAGTCACTCATTTATTCCTACAAGATTGGTTTCCATTCTAACCGGCGCATCTAATACTAGCATCAGAGCTACAATTGCAATGTTGAATAGTCGCAATAATTCGAAAAACAACCAGAACATTCTTTCCAACTCCACACAATACTCTGAAGTTGATGTCAAAGATTCTGGATTTATAATTCTTGAAACCAATTATAGACTATATGCCTACACTGGTAACTATTTATTTTGTCAATAGCAATTTTTATTTAATTTTTTCTGGAATGAAAATCCCATTTGAAAGCTTATATAAAAGTCTTATATAAAAGCCACTATTTACTCTTTTAATTTACCTAATTATTATTTTTATCTTTTAGATTCTATTCTTCAAATATCGATTATGAGTCTGTTCACTCAAATGGTATACCGTTTTCCTAATATGGTGGTCGGGTCAATAACCAGAGATAGCATTAGAAGAGCCCTTTCAAAGGGAATAAATGCCGATCAGGTAGCTTTTAAAATATTTCTTCTTTTAAAAAGACTAAAAAAACCTCTCCTTTTTATTTTTTTTCTAGATTGTGACATACTTAACCATGCATGCCCACCCTCAAGTAAGGGAGAAAGTCCCTCCGGTTCCAATAACTGTTTCTGACCAAATCCGTCTTTGGGAACTAGAAAAGAATCGAATAAATCCTACACTATGTAATACTCTCTTTCTTTTTAGTATCTTAAATCGCTTTAAATATTTTAATCTCCAACCATTTTGTTCTTTATTTTATTCTTATTTCCATTAAAGTATTTTTCCAAGCCATGTTTCAGTTTTCAAAGAAATATTGTCAATATTTAACTATTTCTATTTATCAAATTACACTAGCTTTCTTGTACCACGAGTTTAACAGGCAGCAAGATTTTGACACTGTGCATAAATATGCTCTCCAGTTAGATGTCGTTCTATGGGTTGATGAGAAACGCCGGACCATTGTAATAAAAGCTGAAGGTCATGAACCCGTGAAAGAGTTTGTGAAGCGTAGAATGTCTAGCAAAAGTTCAAACTCCTCTATTGGAAATACTTCAACAGCAAATCATAAATAGATTATATATATTTTTCGATTTACACTTTCTTCACTGATTATAGCATTTTATTTTACTGCAGCATGCTCGATTTTTTTTTTTTTTTTCGTTTCAAAGAATTTTATTGTAGGATAAACAAGCTTAATGTATATCAAAAAAAATGAAAATTTTGATTTAAAAATGCAAATCATAGTAGTTTTTTTTCCCTAGTCTTTTATTTGGTACTTTTCTTACTAGTATCTTTTCATTGCACTACTCTTAAAAGGTTGAAAGC
Source organism: Smittium mucronatum (assembly GCA_001953115.1). Lineage (NCBI taxonomy): Eukaryota > Fungi > Kickxellomycota > Harpellomycetes > Harpellales > Legeriomycetaceae > Smittium > Smittium mucronatum. The sequence continues at coordinate 17,868 of LSSL01002585.1, forward strand.
CTGTTTAATTTTTTTAGCCAAAAATATAATTGAATTATATCCACTCTTTTACTAACCATAGCTAATTAACTCCAGAATAGTTAATATTAGCTATATCTGCAAATATTAATTGTGATATATCCAATGTATTTACGGGAAACAGTAATCACGTGAAAATTCCATGATTCAAAAAAAGGACCCAAATTGTTTCTCACAACCTGGTCCACATTTTCATCAATAGTAAATATTTAATATATAGTAAAATCTCATGGTCCAGCTTGACTCTTTTTGGAATATAAAGCTAAGCATCTCAATCGTTAGTGGATTAAAAAACATTTAAAATTGTGTTAGATATTAACTTTGCCTTATTATACTGATATAATCTTGTCAAAAATGTTTAAATATTATTGTCTATGCGTGATCACCTGTCATTTAATATTCTTATAAAAACACCACCAAGGATATTTACATTTTATGTTTAAGTATTCCATCCATCTAGGCATGAAAAAAGTTATTCCACCAAGAGTCATGCTATAAGTGTGGTAGTAAAGTTTTTTATTTATATTTTAACATTAGATGAGTATGATTTTTACACTAAATTAAAAAAAATCTGTAGAAAAATTGAAGAAACCTCCTCACGACTTCGAAACTCGCGATATTAGTTGATTTCAATTTATTTGAAAAACATCATTTAAACTAACTGTAAAAATAAAAACTATTAGGTTTATTGAACGTCTAGAATCTTCTTTAGTTTGATAATAAGAGCCCAATCGTCTTTAGACATATCGTTTCTGAAAGAGTCCTTAAGAATGTTAATACTGGATCTGGTAATTTTGGAAAATAATTCGCTTTTCTCATCGAAATGACGACCAAACAATTTTGGAGTTTCATAGGATGGGCATTCGATTTTTATTGCTACACCAGCACCAGCTTCACCCCGCTTGACTACAGTCATTGGCTTGTGGTTGATCTCCATGGAAGTAACTTTACCAAGGGTGATAACCTCGCGTGCCTTCGTTTCAGGATTAATATTGACAACACAAATTGGTGTCCCGAGTCTGAGTTGACCTTCAACAACATCAACACCAATAACTATAGGATCTCTTTTATTAAAAGCAGCACCAGGGATCATTTTTAGTACACATGGGAAGACGGCTTGGGGTGATTGATCCTTTCTCTTCTGTTCTGTTAATTCTTTAATGTGTGCTGTGAATGAGTCGAACAGGTGATAAATGATGTCGGCTGTGAATATCTTGATGCCGATTTCCTCTGCGTAATCGCTGGCATCTTTATCAACTTTTACATCAAAACATAGCATTACTGCAAATTCTTTTGCTTTGTCGATCATCGCAGACGCCCTGAAAACATCTTTTCTGTGAACGGGACCAATGTTAAGACCAGAAACGGGAATTTTGGAGGTTCTCAAGAACTCGAGCAGAGCTTCAAGAGATCCCAGAGTCGAGGATTGTACCCAGACGCCCTTACCAGACTTATCTATATTATCTTGTAAGGATATCAAGTCTGACATGACCTCATCCATAATTTCTTCTTCGTCATCGTCAGGCCCAACAACCATAAGTCTAGACCCTGCAATAGATTTCTCCAATCCAGGGGCTGAGATTTTAACACCCATGGCAGCTTTGATGGTTTTGTGGTGAATATACTGAGATTTTAATCTAAGTTCCCTCATAGGCTGTGGTGTGAGCAGTGCTCTTATATTAGTTGCTATGGGCCCATCTAGACCGCATAATACGATTCGGTCACCCTCGTTCAAAACACCGTTCGATAAAACAACGTCAATGGTGGTACCAAGACCTTCAATAACTTTTACTTCCAAGACAGTAGCTTCAAGTTCAGAAAGGTACATGAGCTGGGATTCCATTCGAGTCTGTGTAAGGCTGACAAGTAAAGCCAATAGATCAGGTACACCCTCTCCTGTTACAGCACTTGTTGGAACAAGAGAAACGTTTTTTGCAAAATTTTTATTTTCATAGTATAATTTGGAATTGAGACCTTGTTCAGCGAATGCAACAATTGTAGACTGGAGACGGTTGTTAAACTCGCGCTTGACGGATTCAGATTGTTGATTAAAGGATAGTCTAAATCCATTGTCATCAGTTGATTTCCAGTTGTATATTCTATCAATTTTATTAAGAGCAACAACAAAAGGGGTTTTCTTTTCGCGCAATAGTCTTAGAGATTCAAGGGTTTGAGGTTCCAACCCGTGCATAATATCAACGACAAGAATAGCAATGTTACAAAGAGAAGAACCACGAGAACGCAAGTTAGTGAAAGACTCGTGACCCGGGGTATCGATAATTAGAAGGCCAGGAACTTTAATGTCAAGTTTTCCAGATTTATTGATAACTGCAGTTTTTTTGATAATTGCACTAGCAGGGAAATAAGTAGCACCGATTTGCTGGGTAATACCACCAGCCTCACCTCCTTGAACATCGGTTTGTCTAATTCTATCTAAAAGCTTGGTTTTTCCTGTATCTACGTGACCCAATATACAGCAAATAGGAGAGCGTAAATTATCAGATGATCGTGCGTCCATTGCAGCTTTCATGCGTTTTTCTCTTCTGGATTGAGCTTCTCTTTTACGCTGGGCCGATATTCTTCCTTCACCATCACTGCTACTATCACTACTATCACTACTATCATCAGAGTCATCATCAGAATCATCTTCCGAGCTTGATTCACTTTCAGAATTGGCTGGTTTGGTTTTTTGTTTAGAGCTAGAAGCATTGGCTTTAACTGCCTGTTTTTTTTCATCCTGTTTATCGTCTTCAATTGATTTTTTATTATCCTTTTCCTCTTCGGATTCGCTGGACTCAAGTAATGCTTCCCAGTTATCTTCACTTTCATCTTGGTTTTCTTCCTCCTCTTTTACCTCAGGCTCTACATTTGTTGGGATGGGTGGAGAAGATATGGTATCTGGTTCCTTATTAACTGCCTGGTCCTGAGAAAGTTCAGATTCAGATTTTTGAGGCTTCTTTTTACGGTCTCCGTAAACCACTCTCTTTTTTTTCTTATCAGAAGAGTTATCAGGTTGATTTGCTTGTAATAGACCAGGAATTTGTGCACCACTATCTTTGAGTTGTTGAAGGAAAGCCTCCTGCTTTCTTTTAGCTTCTTTTTCTTTTTTAGTTAAAAGCTTTCCTTCCTTACGAAGCTGTTCTTTTTTCAACCTCTCCTTCTCTTTTTTAGCCAACCTGGCCTCTTCAGCTTTACGCTCTTCTTCTTCTATCCTTTTCAGTTCTTCTTGTTCAAGCCTCAACATTTCCTCCATTTGTCGTTTAGCTTCTAATTCAGCAGCTCTTTGGGCCTCTATCATTTTCTGTAGGGCAGCAACGTTAGGACCACCTTTACCCTTAGAAGGCATAGATTCAGGTTGCTTAGATTTTTTTTTGGATCCGGTTTGCTTTTCTGGATCTGCGGGAGTAGGGGCAGATTTAGGAGGCTGCTTAGACTTGTTTTCCTGTTCCTTTTTCTTTTTTTCGAGTTTTAAGCGTTCCTTTCGCTCTTTTTCTTTTTGTTTGGAGGATTTGATTTGAGTACCTTCAATTTCTTCCAAATCTACATTTAATTTCTTTTTATCCTTGGGTAATAATTCAGGAATTGAGTCCAATTCATCAGCATAAGTCACAGTCGGAGCTTTCTTTTTTTTATTTTTTTTGCTGGCCATTTTGGGCTCTAAATCAGAGCCTTCATCAGAAAAATCGGCTTCGAACTCAGGAGCCTTTTTTCCCGATTTTTTTTTGGAAGGCAGATCTTCATCTATATCCAATTTGGAAAAAGAATCTATCATGCTTGATTTATCTTTTTTTTTGCTTTTCTTAGACCTTGCATTAGATATTATGCCCATTAGACCACCACCTTCAGCATCACCAGCTCCATCATCCAGATCGTTACTTTGATTGGACAAAGCAGCTTTTATAGGATCTTGGACATCATCGTTATCAGCCCTAAATTATTAATAGGAATGAACAAGATTTTATAAATAAAAAAATGCTTTATGAGCTAGGAAAACAAAGCAAATAAAAAAATTGTTACCAAACATCATCATCTACGGGTTTCTTAGAACCCTTCTTACGAGCCATTCTTTAAAAAGTTTTTTGTGTGATAGTTGATGAATAATGAAGTAAAACCTTTCAAGTTTAGATTGATGATTAAGATAAGTGATATAGAGGTAAAAATATTTAGTTCTTTAAAGCTATCATCTCAGCGTTAAAGAAATTTTTACTTATGAACAAAATTTGTCTTGATTTAGGCATAAATAATGCCAATAATATTTTGCCCTGTAAATCGAATATATGCTTCCTATTTGTCAATACATCAAATGTGTAAAGATGGCTGATTAACCAACCCTTTGTTTACGATCAAATAATATCATTTTTTAAAAAGATTTTTTCCAATGGATTTACTCTTAATGGGAAGTGGTCTAGGAAGTTTGTTAAGGGCAATTTGTGAAGGTTAGAAATATCTAGATACAAAATTAAACCACATATGCGAGATTCTCTAAGGGGAGCGGTCACTTTCTTATGAATTTCTATCTCTTTCCTAATTTGGAAAGCCAACATGTTTTAAATATAAAGTCATTGGTTTGTGGTTAATCGAATCATATATGAATTCTTCTATTGGCTAAATGCCGAGATTCTCTTAGAACTTTTATTTTTACCATTTTTTATTGGTTTGATGATGTCATTCTTTTTATTGGCCGATAACTTAAACAGTAAAAAAAAGTCTGATATTGAAAAGAATCTCCCAAATATAAAAACTAATATTTAATTACAAAATAAATAAAATTATGTTTTTTTTGGATCAAGAGTAGTGGTGTAGTGGTTATCACGTCTGCCTCACACGCAGAAGGTCTTGGGTTCAATCCCCAATTACTCTAATGTTTCATTTCCTTGAACCAATGCCCTCGAGGTGTGGAGCTGCTAGAGGGGAATTGTGAAATATTTTTTGAAAAATGTTCACTTTTTTTGATTTTTTTAAATTAGTTTTTATAACTTTTTATTAACTTTAAAATAAATTTTCCGTAAAAAAAAAAAATTATGCTTTTTTTGGCTAGTAATATATCTTCGTTAGCTGAGTATTCACACAAAATGTTAATCAGAGTTTTATTAGGAATTTTTTTTACCTGCTTGGGCTTGGGCGTAGTTAATTTAGGGGCATAGATTATCTGACTACTATAAGGGAACAGTAACCAGTTTAATGAGATACTGATTGTGTGTTAATTGATCTCTATCATGGCTTAAACAGGTATAAGTAAAGAAATTTAATAGTTAAATTTTATAAATTTATCCTTCTTAGAATACAATCTTCTAACCTCTGAATTTCATTTATGCCTAGTTTTTATGAATAATAAAACACATTATTAAAAAAAAATTAATTGAGTGGTAACAAAAGTTTAACTTGAACATACTCACAGAATCTAAATAGTGATAGCTGTATTGTATATGAGTCATAAATGGATTATAATTTACCCTTTTTTCGGTTAAAATAAAAATACTATTTTGTTTTCTATTTCGTTAACTATCAGCATATAACTTGAAAAAAAAACAGAGCGAAGAACGGATAAAAATATTTTATTTATTTGATAGGGTAATAATATAATTAGAATCAAATCACTAAAGACATATTTCTTCGATATGTACTTATTCATGTATCTATAAATTCATTTGGAAAATCTATAATATCAAAAACATAGTCTAAATGTTATTAGCAGAACAATTAAATATTTTGAATTAGATAAAAACTAATCAGTCACTGGTTAAAAATGAGCCGTCATTATAAGAGAAAAGATGTGTAATTTAACCGTATATGCTTCCTTTTTTCACAATGAAAATTGCTTTTGACAATAAATGAACTATCTAAATCAGGCTAATGAATTAATAGGTGGTTTATTTTCAATAATATAGCTTTTTGAAAAATATAAACAAACTTCTAAAAAATGGGTTAACAATAGAGATTTAATCGCAATTGTATACTTATAATGAAAAAAATCTTTATATTAAAAAAAACTACTCGCATAAATAAATAACCAATGAAAAAAAAATTCTTAAAAATTAATAAACTAATCAATTATGTTCATATGAGTACTAATTCTAAAATAAAACCTCTCTGATTTTCTAAACTTATCGAGAAGATAAATTTGCACCCAAGAGTGAAATAAATTTTCGTGTTTGAGGGGTTTAAGAAGTGGAATTTTAAATGTAAACTATAGTAAAAATTTACACAGCACTCTAATACTCTTGGTTGAATTAGTGGATAAAGAGCACAATAATTCCGAGGAAAACGATTCTAGAGAATAGATTTCTCGAAAAGGGAGGAGCTGAGCCGTTTATCACATTTTGTGACATTTTATGTAAACAAAAATAGCGTACGGCAGACAGGAGAATCTCAGCTACTGAAATATGTTAATATTAAGGCGAATTCAATCAATCCCACATTAGAGTTTGAAACATTTTTTATTAATTCTGTTGGATCTGTGCTCTAACCACGATCCCGATAATTTCAACGGATTATTCTTCTTTAAAAAAAAGTATAATTCTTGATTTCATATAACTCAGTCATAAATCCACTTGAATAAATGCTGGAGAGGGGGGATGTGTCTTTCTGTCAGTATATTTTACTCTTTCCCCATGGGTAAGCCGCCGGTATTCTAGCAGAAGATCTTTTTGTGGTTAAAATAATAGCATTTTAATCGTCTTTTTCTTTTTCAAATATTTTTTTAGTGAATTTTTAAATGGCCTTATCATAAAATAAAATTCAGTGGTGCATAAAAAAAGAAAGAAAAAATTAACTAGAGAAAATCTAACTATACCATTTAATAAAACTTTTGTAAGTTATTTTGAAACAATAGTGCCGATTTCCTAATGAATGAATTCACGTCATAAATAGTTCACTCTCGTCACAATACAAACCTTAACTCAATAAAATAAATTTTATTTGATTTATTTCGATCAATAAAACAAAGGCATTTAAAACTCTTTCTAAATTTATAGTTATAAAAAAGCCAGTATAAATTACATTTTTATAACTCTATGAATATAATTTTGACATAAAATTTTCAAATTAAGTATATACTTTAATAATTGTTATAACCAATTTCGATAAATATTTTTGAAAAAATATTCTTTAATTCCGCGATCTTTTATTGATTTTTTGATTATTTAATATTAGCGTATTTAATTTCACAATTCAAATATTTATTTTTTTGTGCTTTAAATAAATACTTATTAGTTTAACAATTCGATGTATTGAAATTAAACGGTATATTTTGCGCTTTTTTATCGTCAAATTACTTAATTACTAGTAAAATTACTAAAGTTTAACAATTTTACATATTATATATGTATAAGCGAAAATTGAAGTTTCGGTTTTTTAACCCAAAAATAATAAAAATAAAATCCAGATATCTCAATTTAGTCAATTTTTATTCATTAGAATACATTTCTTTTTCTAAATTTTATATAACAAAAATTATAAATATTTTACAAACTTATCTTTAGATAAAATTCTAAGTATTAAAAAGTAAAAAAATGGTACGAAAAGCATAAATTGGAACTATGTGCTTCGATAGTTCAAAAAAATTATTTTAATAAATTTAATTTGAGGTTTATAATCCCAAATAACAATTTAGAATATTCTCTCCACTATTTTAATTTTGAGGTGCTTTATCTGAATCTTAGCATATCTTAAACGTCTTCTAGCAACTCAATAAAACAATGTTAAATTTTTAAATTTTTATTTGATATTTCTTCATCTTCAAATAGCTAAAAAAATATCTAAGTTATCAAATTTCACCTTTATTCTTAAATTAAGGTTTTATTTTTGTCATATTTTTCAAAAATTTCTTAATAAATATTCCTTTGGGTTATTTTTGCGTGAAGAACTATTTAATTCGGTATAAGCCCTCATGAATTGTGCTAAAATATAAGTATTGGCTGATAATATTAGGATATATTGTTATTTTTTCGAAATTAAATGATTCTATCAAAAACAACTCTATTGAAAGAAATACTAGGGGTTTTATAAAGAAAATGTATGTTTATCTTAGAACTAAATCGCACCCTGTAAATTTTTTTAAACCAATATTGATATCATATAAAGATATTATAATCCTAATATATATAGACATATTCATATCTTTTTAAAATCTAACTTGGATTTTTAGTCTTCAAATTGAAGTTTTCCAAACTTAATTGATCATTTTAAAAACTATTTTGAACCATTTACAAAATTAAAATGATGTTATAATTTTACGTTTTAATTTTTATAAATTTATAAAGAATTTTTAAAAATAAACTTAATTCCATCAAGTTTTGAGATTTAATATTTCTATTTGTTTTCCACACCACTACTATGCAAATCTATGTTTTTTTTTGGTACATTTCAAATAATAGTAATAGTAAGATCTATTTCCAGTTTATAGTTCTATTTAAAGAATAAAAAGTTATTTTTGGCGTAAAAAATGTTTACCAACTGTCAAAGTTATATTTCTGCTCACTTTGGAAAAATTTACTCTGGTTTTTTACTCTTTGATACTTTTACTTGCTTAATCCCTTCAGTCTAAATGACTTATTTCGCATTTTGTTTGATAATAAGTCTCTTTTTAAAAAATAGGATCTCTCTTGACAAAAAAAATAACCAGATTCAGCGAGTATAAACAAGGAATGATCTATTTAAATTGGATCGATATTTTGAAATAAGATATCCTGGTAAGCGAATATTTTTTATACGAAAATTATCTGTAATTATAAACTACTATTAAGATAAGACTCATTTCTTATTTTTTCCATTATTTCTTCTATAAAATTCTTAAAAAATGCTGTATTAACACTTATTTCCGAAATTACTATGCTATAAACAATATTTATGTGATTTAATCCCAATATAAATATAAAATTTATTCCACATTGAGTAGAAATAGTTAAA
>LSSL01002586.1:0-11119 GCA_001953115.1 Smittium mucronatum
AAACAAATTCACTTATTGCATAGGCGGCCTAGTATAAAACTATGAAAGCAATTTTAACCTAAACTTGCTACTTGCTATTCGCTATTCGCTAAACGTTTTTATAAATTTTATTGCTGAATTAGAATCCCCTTCAGTTCTACAGGTTGTAAATTTATATTTTATTTGAAATTTTATTAAAATAAAGTCAACTCAGTTTATACTTTTGTTTAGAATAATAAGATAAAAACCTTCATCTAGAAGGATTATAAAATTTAAAGTTATTTTGGGTTATTTTTTGTTTAATAGTTCATATTAAACTGTTCATTGCCTCATTTTCTATCAAAGTCCGCCGGGTTCTCTATTTTAAAGACAGGCTTATAACCGAAAAAAAATTAGTAGTGGCTTTTACAAAGGTCCAAGATTTAAAATTATAATATTCTTTTTCATTTGAAATTTTTAATTGTATTTTATAATTCTAAAGGCAAAATCATTCTTCAAAAGCACCTTAACTCTCATAACATCCTACTTTTATGGTTTTAAATTAAGATACTAAAAATTCATTCATTGCATATAAAGCAGCAAAAAATGATACTAAGTTTCAATCTCAACTCTGGCCTTTGAATGAAAAAAAGAGATTTTCTTGGTCATCAATCCAAATTAAACAAAATAAAATCGGGGGTTTCAAATGATTTAAAAAAAGGTATAATAATTGGATGTATCGATATGCAATTTTGGAAATTGAGAAAATGAGTTTAATTTGGACTAAGCGCGTTAAATTGAAAAATTTGAAGTTGTATGAAAATTGATCACATTTTAAAAAATTGCAAAATTTTCAATTTAATTCGATTCATCAAAGTTGAATCCAATTCTACAATTTCATAAAATGTATATCAATATAACTTATTAATATACACTCACGCCATATTTTTCATTATAAACGCAAAATGACAAAATGATGTCATTTTTCTTCATTCAAAAAATTATAAATAAAAGTTTAGATCTTTTCCTACCAATTTTAATTAAATTTTATAGAATTTTTCTGTTATATATCAGTTTGTTTCTAAGTGACTCTGTAAAATACATCCGCTTTTGTTTCTTAGGTCTAAAAAATTTCTCATTCTTAATACATATAAAGATGGGCAATGCAGAAAAAAAAATAAAGCCCATGGATTTATTTTCAATCCTTACTTTATTTGGATAAGTGGCATGATTATCTTTTTATTTGTCATATATTGAGTCTCATAATTCAACGTTTATTTTTATTTTTTACACATTGAAAATTTATGACTTTTACAATACCCAATAAGAAAATTTAAAACTTACTCAGTTTGAATCTTATAATTATATTATTAAATAAGCCAAATTTAATTAGTTAACCTTCAATTGTAATTTGAAAGGCTTTTTAAAATTTGGTTCAAAACTTGAATAACAATATAAAGATAATTTTTTGATTTATATTTATGAAATTATGGAATTGGGTTCAACTTTGATAAATCGCATTAAATTGGGAAATTCGCGCCTTTTTAAAATGTGACCAATTTTCATATAACTAAAAAATTTTCAATTTAACGTGCTTACCCGAATTAAATTCATTTTCACATTTTCTGAAATTTTATATCGATACATCCAATTACTATATCCTTTTTTAAATCATTTGAAACCCCTGATTTTATTTTGTTTGATTTAGATCAATGACCAAAAACAGGTCTTTGTTTCATTCTAAATCCTGAATTGCGTTTAAGGCCTAATAAAATTTAATCGTCACAGGGTTAACAAAAATAGAATACGTATTATAGCTAATAAAATTTTCACATTTTTCCAACGGGAAATTTATTTTTTACATTTCCTATTTTGAATAACCAAATAAATTTATATTTCACTCTATAATACATTTTCGAATTAGGGAATATGCAAAAATTTAATATATAAGTGTCCACTCTTAGCCAGAATCTCCCAAATGTAGGCTTTGGAAAATAATGCGCCGATATTTCAAGAAAAAAGCCTTGCAACTGTTTATCTATCAAATTTGAAACAAATGGAATTGGGATAAGTGGATATTGTAAAAAACTTATAATCGGGTTAAATTCCATTGGATGAAGGAATAATGTTACGATAAAAATTGATAGAAATACCCTGATGACACTTTATTCTGTTATTCCATCAATATCTTTATAGGTAGGCAGCAAAAAAATGGCCACCAATTTCCCGTCATTACAAACGTTTTATACAAATCAACTCTTATAATTGGAATAATATCAACTATCAACGGGTAGAAAATTAATAAGTATGCAGGTGATAATTCAATGTTTTTAGGGCCAGAAAGAGTTATTCAGTAAAATCTATTTTCAAATAGATTATTATGGTTCCCTTTAAAATATTTATTATCCTTCAGAACCTCTATATAATTACTGTGAAACTATATATTATTTAAAACAGTTATTCTTTTATTCTTTATTTTTGAAGACAGAAATATTAGGTTTTAGCTTAGGGAACCTCAGAATTTCATTTTAAATTTTCTCAAATATCCTACGATATCACCTCTAAGAGATTATTTTGATGGAATCTGCTTCTGAAAGAAAATAAAAAAGACTCAAGTAAAAACGTTTTTTTCAAATCACTGGTAATTCTTAGATTTTTAAATCTTTTTTATATTAATATATAAAAATCATGATCTCGCTGTTATAAAGCTTGAGTATCATAATTCTTTTGACAAATCCAGGATTTACATTTTATTGCAAAATCAGCTGAAGCTCATCAGTGAATGAATGGATATATCTTATATCTAAAAGTTAAAGATGGAGAGACAGGGAATTGAACAGAAACTAAAAAAGTAATCCCCATATTTTTATCAGGTGAGCTATTAAGCTTAGTAATTTATCAAGGAATTATAGAATAGCATCTTCATCTATCTATTAGTATATAATCTCCCTGTTTATTGTCATCGACCATTATAGTTAAATATCCGAGTAAATTTTTTAATAGTTACTGAACTTTGTGAAAAAAAATCTTAGGATACATAGATCAGATCATCGTAAAAATTCCAAAAGAAATTCAAAAAGTGATATGAATTTAGAGCATAGTTTTTTAATGAAACCAATAAAAAAATACTCGTTAATCACCCAATATTTTTATAAGACTAAAAGCTATTTATGGATATACTAGGAGCTAAATTAATCATTCAAGTAAAAATCCCTTTATATTATTTTTAAACTAGCCAATCTTAGACGATTTTTTTCTTAATCTTTGTCAAGATAAGTTTTAGAGTTATCTTTAAAGGATTTCATACCTAAATGAAGTAAGCCTTAAATGTACTGTAAACGTTTTTATAAAAAAGTAAAACAAATATTTTATGAACATAATTTCAGGCATTCATGGTTATACTTTATTTTGGAGTGTATAACTTGCTAATACCCATGTTTCTGTTAATAAAATAAAATAAAATACACTCCTATTGTATTTCTTGTTAATAATAATAATGTCTAATATTGAGATACTTAATGCCGAATAATAGTACTTATAGCTACTACTTCAATAGTTTGAATTCTAAATTGATATTATTTTTTTTTTCTTTAGCATATGCATGATACCTCTAAGCTCTTGTACTAAACCGATGAATGTTGCTATTTTGTAGAAGAATGCTATCTTTTTTAGACGACGATAAATTGTCCACACTTTTCCACAAAACTACTCACAATTATGCCATTTTGCACAAAATTATTACGTTTTTTCACAGTTTTTTATACTGTCCAATAAAAACCAAAAAAAACTATTCTTTTGTCTTTGGTCAGATCAAGTGCATATTTACCAATAATATTGGAATTTAAATTAATTATATCGACCTTCGATAAATTTATAATTTGGCAATACTGCATAGCCGTTAGTCAATAATCCCAATTGATGCAGTATAGGGCGGAGTATAATGGATGATGTGTATAACTTCGGTTTGCTCTAGGCACTCATCCAGTGGATTGATAGGGGAATAAATTAGTGCTGAGGATATCAATCTTTTATATGCCATATATGCATTTTATTGTTGTTTTCATCATATTTCTCACTAATGTTTCCTATAAATAAAATTCTGCATAAAAAAAGCGGAATAGCTAACTATCCGATTTTTGATAGTAAAAAACCAAACCACTGAATAATATAATTAATTCAGAGGATAAAAATATGGTTTTAAAAGCTTGATAAACACTTTTGATGAGTGCTATAGGTGCATCTTATTAAATTCCAATATACCCTTTTAATTATTTCTCTTTAATAGATATAAAACTGAAAACTTCTCGTGAAAAATAAGAAACCTCAAGAAAAACCACTGGCATTATCATGAATGTTTAAATAGCACGATTTTAATAAGGGATTCATCACTAAAAGTATTAGAATATTAATTGTGCTAAAATGACTAATTTTTATACTTAATTATTGGCCAATATAAAAAAAATGTGCAAAAAGATTAATATTGCGAAAATTCGCTAAATTTTGAGTCATTTTGCATAAATTTGTGGAAATTTAGCTTCTTCATATTTATATGATACACCGATTCTTAGGATGTGATTATTTTTTAATAAAACCATGTTTAACTGACACTCTAATGATTTTCAAAAAGCATAAACAAGTACAAATCTCAACTAAACCGTCATCAACTTCAGGATATATTATACACTCGAATTAATATTTTAATTGGTGAACTAAGCTGAGCTTATCCAACTAAAACTATCAGCCTGTAGGATCCTACTTAATTCATTTTTAGTTCTTTATTAGAATGCTCAGATTAATATATGGGGTAAGCCGGAATTGGTGGAATTATAACCATACTTTCATAATTTAGCACAATTTCACGAATTCATAACAAGTCTTCAACCTTTGTTAAACTAGCCACTATTTTATTTTTTAACTAATGTAACATTTTTTTTTGGGAGGATATTTGTTTTAATTTACTAAACATGAAATCACAACAATTACTTTGATATATTTGTAATTATTTCACACTACAACAGCTTTTGTAATAAGTTTCGAAACACAGCTGTTTTTGTAATTTGCTTTATTATTTTAATAGACGTTTTACAAGTTTTTACATTAGCCAGATTATTAATAGATTATCAAAAAACGAAAAAAAATAGGCCTAAAGTGGGTACATAATAATCAAAATTGGAAAAATTAATGGTTTTTATTAAACAACTGCCAAAAAAATTTCGTTTCTTTGTAATAGTGATTGTTTAACTTCCACTGGAGAATTAAACGTAAATGGGAACTATATTGGCTAAATATTTTTCGGTTCGATAAAAATCCCCCCCCCCTTTATTTTTTTTCTTGCCGAGTCAATAATGGATTCAGAAAAAATCAAGGATTAAATTATCAAAAATAAATAATGGTAGCACAATTACTAATTTTATACTAATTGACAATCATAACAAATTAAAGATCAATACAGTTGAACAATGAAAATTAGAGAAAATGCATTACTCCTTAAGGCATTGAGATGCGAATAAAATCATTGGAATAATCATATAAGCACAAAAATAATTATCAGAATTTCTTAAATAAATAATTGATAACACGAAAATCATCTTATTTCATAGGTTACTTTCTAAAATACGGCCAAGCATTTTTTTAGTCTGATGATAATAGCCAAAATTTGAAACAAAGAAGAAAAAAATAATAATTTAGGTCTTCTTGGCGAGGGGGGTTTTTTTTTTATGCATTTATCAAATTAAGGAGCTTGCACAATAAAATTCCGTAGTGAAAAAGAAAGAAAAAAAGGGGTTTGCGCAACATGAAACAAAAAAATCGAAGGCTAGTGAAATAAGTTTGGCTAAAATGAAACCTTCAAATGTTATCAATTACAAGAAATTGACTTGAGCACATTATCAATGCATTTGTCGACTCCAGTAATAACCCAAATCGGGTTTGAAACTCCTACTTTTTTTATTTGAGGGATTCTACTGGTAGATTTGTAATTCCATATGAAATAGATTTTCATTCACTAAAACGTATCTAAATAGACATGTGTAAGCAAAAAATGGTTTCGGATTTTGAAATTAAAGCCAAGCTAGAGACCAATCGATCGCAAGCTCACCATAAAATCGTTTTAAAAACTCAACAATTTACCTCATTTTCTATTTGCTTAATTCTCGACTCAGCAAAAAATATATATATCAAATGAGGTCATCGCTTGATCATTGCCAGGTTTTTTATAAGAAAGGAATCAAAATAAGCGCATTATAAACATTTAATAAAAATACCTTATCGCTAATTCTTTTATACTGAAAGGTTTGGGTTGAATTAAATGTACAGTAATTTAATATGATGGGAAATGTTTTGATGTGTGTTAGAAATGTACAATGAACACTCCACTCTATATGCAAAATGAGATAATATAGAAAATTCTTAATTTGGTAATAACATGAACCCCAGCCCTGTCCGTTATAGAGCATCTCTACTTATTAATAAATAATTTCGATCTACTTCCTTCCTTTGTAGGTCTTTGCAGCACCTTGCCCGAAAAAGAACTTGGAAAGTGGAGAAGAAGCTAAAACAGTGAAATTTATATTTAAAAAATACGAAACCGAATAATAATTATAGTGAATGCAAGTACTTACGCAGAACACCAGGAAACTTTTTTCCTGAGTAAACGGTTAAAACATCTGAGAATACGTGGTCTAATTCACTTAAAAATGATTGTGTTTCCGAAAAATGTCTACAATTACAGAAATGATAATTTTTATATTTATGAAAAAAATTAAGAATTAAAATTACTTACACAGGAAGCCTTGTTAATCCAAATCTTATCCGATATTCCCCTGGTTTTTTGACAGATATGTCATCAAACATAAAAAAAACACCCATATTTCCATCAAGATCCTGTAAATAAACCCCATTAGCTACATTTTTCCCTGATATACTCATGACCATACTACTTAGCCATTCAGACTCATCATAGTCCAATGACCCTAATTTGTTGAAATAGATGCATTATCTGAAAAGAATTGTATGTAGTTGAATAAAATAACTTTAAATTTACTGTGAGGAGATGCCATATCCAAAGGTGTAGTCATATCGACCGACCAAAGGTTGGCAGTAACTATGAACTCAGAACAGGAAAACTCACTATTTTATACAAGAATATAGGTTATGGTTAAAAAGATGAAGAGCTTTTATTTAAAAAACTTTACTCCACTTCAACTCGATCTCCACTATCGTTGTAGGCCGCCAGTTTCAGTATAGGTGCAGGGTTTATAGGTCTTCTGTCCTGTTTTAAAAAAGATGCAAATAGAACAAAAAGTTAACCACTTAGCCCCTCATGAAAATCTTGGAATTGAATTTATCTAGTTTTTAGAATATTTGCTGAAATTAAACCATATTTCCGAATCCACACATTCGGGCCCTGGATGGCTGTTGTATGATAGAAATCTTGTATCTAAAAAAAAAACTGATATATTTAATCCCAATACGCTTAATACATTCCAACAGGTACACCCTTAAATCATCAATTCTGTAATTAGCACATACTTAACTTACTTTAAGTTGTCTTCTTGCTCCTCAAGCATTTTTTTCCCCCGAAGTATCTCGATAATATTGTGATATACTGTACCCGCACTTTTTGATATTCTTATGAGTGATAATGTTTATTTTTTCGTAATTAGTGCAAAATGAGTTGTTTTTTTGTTTTTTTTTCTCTGGGAAAGTAATACATCACCTAGAATTGATGGTGAAAATAACCTTAGAAAAAAAACAAATTTTAAAAGGTTATAAACCTTTATATGGATAATAGGAATTTTTTTGTGTGTTATGAAAAAGATTATAACGTGGTTTATATAAAATCTAACGAAAATATTGAAAAAAATATGTCTTTATTTTTTGAGAATGTGTATATTATCTGCTGAATATATCGCTTTTTGAAGGCGCAGGCATGTGTCTGCTATTTATAGCACATCAATACAAATAATTCTTAAGAAATTTAAAAGACCGAACATATGACCCTTTGTCTATTTTAATAAGAAAAAAAATCTGGTGTTTATAGAAACAGAATTACTTTGAAAACCAACAATTATAGTAAGTTTCTGTGACAAAAAAAAGCGTACAATGTTTCTCAATTTGGTAATATCCATTATGAAAAAGATGGGATTTCGGAAATGCCAATCTTAACCTTTTGCACATTAAAAAAATTCGTAAATTTGTGTTTAATTTTGCTTGGAATTTCTATTTGTATAAATGTTATTTGGTTTGAATTCGGAAAAAAAAAAAGCTAATAAGTCGTATTTCTTGCTCCCGGGTTGGATGCAATGATGACCAGTATGCTAAAGCAATCCGTTTTTATATAAATTCATTGGTTTTTAGTTGAGAAGAAAAGGTATTAGAATAATCCAAATCTAAAATTGTTAAATTGGCATTTGGAAAATAGATATAGCCTATAAAGATATATTTACATAATTTTAATACCAGATATGAATGCTTGTAGTTCTCCCTATCCCCCAATTTTCAGCCAATATGTATTATGTATTGGTGCTCTACACCTAAATTAGAATTTGTTAAATCAAATCCAGAAATTTGTCAAATATTAATATGGTGAGTTCAGATAGATAGGGATTGTAAATTGAATGGAATTCTGAAAAGAGAATGGCATTCAATACTTGATTAACAATTAATAATTGTCAAATACTTCATTGTTTAGGTGTCTTTTACGTAATTATTAATTTTTGCTAAAAAGAACATTAGTTGAAAGTCCATTAACATTACCACAAAAAAACTATCGACGTTTATCTAAATTTGATAGATACTTATCTTAGTGCGCCTATTTATGGTATAAAAACTCCGAATTAGTAAAATGATTACCCAATTTGTTTGTTCTTTAGTATTCCGACTTACTAACCATTTTAGTGATATCTATTTCCCAGCTATTATTTTTTCAGATCTCAAAGTTTTTAATCTGCCACAAAATCATATTTATCGAATAGAATCAAATAAAAAAAAATTTACGATAAGAAAAAATAACTCTTGAAACATAGCACATTGAATATTAAATATCATAAAATATTTAAAGCCATTCCACATCTGTATACATTAGATTCTATTTTTATATATAGGAGTACGTTTTGCAGTCACAAAAAACAGCTGAAAAAAATTGTATTAGATGATATCTCTCATCTTTATGTGAAAAACTTTGAGAAACTAATGTTCTTTCAAAAGATATTTCTCTATCCAATAGAAATAAATAAAAAAAATAAAAAAAAATCTGTCTAAATCACTTAACCCCTTCCGGGTCCGAATTATTACCCCACTCCTATTTGTGCATGTTGGAAGTTTCAATTGGATCAATTTCCCGATTTATCCAATGGTATACATGTATTTCCAGTTCAGTGATACCATTGAAAAAATTATGAAAGCCATTTTTTATTCATCGGTCCTGAAAGGTTTAAATAAGTAATATTTTGAATAAAAATTTTAGTGTGGAAAAAAAATACTGTTTTTGCGCAAAAACACAGTTTTCATCATTTTCGCCGTAAAAGTGTAGGTATATTAGTACGCTCAGTCAAAAATTTAATATTCGTAAAAATTGTAGATTTAACCCTTTCAGGACCGATGGTACAAAAATGGCTTTCATTTTGTATTCAATCATATCATTAAAACCATAATATTTATATACTGTTGGGCAAATGAAGAAACCTATCCAAATGAGTTAGCTAATAAACGCAAATAGGAGTGAGACACAAATTTGGGTCCGGAAAGGGTTAAGAGCTGAAATATTTGAATGTAACCAATGTACTGTATAGAATAAATGTAAATTCAATTTTCCGTGAATATTTACGATTTGATTTCTTGCCACATCATATAGGCTAAATTTACAAGCATATCAACTCAATAGTCAGATGGCTTAATTTTGCCATAATTGATTACAGTAGCACCCCGCTTAAGTGCGCACCACGTTTGCATTCCAATAATTCAAATGGAATTTTTGATATTCAATAATCTCTGGTAAATTTTAATTAACTCAATTGGATAAAAATCATCATATAGAAAAAATTATTGGGTTACAGTAGTACCCCGCTTAAGTGCGCACTTTTTTAATCTGGATTCTATTTGCGCATTAAGCAGGGTGCATCTGTACTGGGTTTTATGCTGCTTTGCTCTTTCTCTCTGTAGATAAATTACAATCCCATCGGCGATCTAGTTTAAATTGCTAAATGAGGCTCTATAAGTTATCAAATATGAGTACTTTACTCACACAAGAGTTAAAGTGTTAAAATTTCTTTAAATAAATTTAAGTAATGAGTTATCCAATGGGCTTACCAAAAAAACATCAATAAAATATCACTCGCTAAATTATCTAAACAGTTTTGCAGCAGGAATAATGGAAATGGGATACCCATTAAGGGTTTCTTTTAATTGGAATATTATTAAGAGATAAGGCTTTTAAAAATTAAACGTAAAAAGGGTATTGAAAACTAGAACAATTCGTAGAAAATAAAATATCATGAGATCCAATAAATTTCTCTACCGGCCACCTGGTCAAATTTATAAGTTAAATTGGGTAAAATCTACCATCTTTTTTTTTTCGATTTATCATCATTACGAAATGAAATTTATAAATGGAGAATTTTTCTAGAAATAAGATTTTTTTTTTTTTTTTGTATCACGGAATTTTATTGTAAGATAACGTCATTAAAAACTATACTAAAAAAATTTGAAAAAAAGAAAAAGACGTATAGAAAAGACTATTATCCTAACTACAATAAGCTCCTCTGCCGGACTACCGGCTGCGTACCTACGGGAAAAGGGTTCAATCTACCAACCGAAAGACCCCCCCTGGCATTGCTTCAAGTAGGCTGGATGACTGAGGTTACGTGCAGTCATGAATTAAGCTCTTTTTCAATGAACTGTTGTTCATTGAAGCTATTGAGCTCCTAGTCAGAGCCTACTTCTAACAGGATTAATAAAATTAGGCTCCTACCCAAACGTGGGATTGATCGACATGGCTTTCCTACAAATAGCTGTTAGACGCTGAGATCCGTCTGACTGTCGAACGCTGGACTTGTGCACTAGACTATGTCTCAGCTGTGCTAAACGATCGGTTCCTCCTGTTTCTAGATGGTCCTCCTCTGGAATCGCTGTCCTCCGAATCGCTGTGCGCTATCTCCACTAC
>LSSL01002588.1:0-25194 GCA_001953115.1 Smittium mucronatum
TGTGAAATTTTAGTCTAGTGTACTTCGAAAAGTACACTATTAAGCCCCTAAACCACGGCAAGGTATTTCACTCTTAGGGGATGCAACTGGAATGAAAGATTTTTTGTAGTCTGAAATCCACACCACTAAAATTGTATAACCCAAATACAATACTTTGTGGGTCATGTCAATGTGTACATTTCGATAAATTAAAAAATATTTTATAAGCTTTTTGGATCTTAAAAAAATTTCATTAAATTTTTATTCTATATTGAATTCCAAAAAATATGGGTTTTCATGATCAGAATAAGACTTCAAAGTTCAGAATTATGTTATATTGTTAACTTTAACATCAGATGATTTTCTTTTTTTTCCTTATAATTCCTATTGCTTAATATATTTTGTGGTATTCAATATCTATTCCTCTTTCAAACAAAGTTATTTTGATATGGATTGGCTTTTTAGATACATTATTATAGACAATTTCTGTAGCTAATAAAATATCTCCATCCTTTCTTCATTTCCACACTCTTCTGCGTGATCAAACTGAAAATATGTTCTGTACTTGTCAAAATTGTGGGTTTTTTCAATTTTCACAAAATCTTGGCAAAAAAAATTCTTTTTATAATAGCAGTAGTATTAAGTCGTAGGGCGGAATTTTAGCACGATTCTTCTTTTATATTCCATTTTTTTTCCAATACAATTTGCTGTTTCAGAGTTAAAATCAGGAAAACTCGTTGAATTCATTTTAAAAGTAGTTATAATAAAATATAATAATTAGCTTTAATAAAGTAAAACTAACACTCCGTTTTTTGAAATGATATCACAATTATAAATTATGGTTTATTTTATTGTCAATTTAATCAATATACTCAAGTAATATATATAATATATATAAATGAATGCTCATAATCTTTAAACAGTTTTTATTTGTTGGATTTAAAAAAAACTTAACGTAGACATACAATTTAAAAAATGCATTATTTTGATGATTGTCGCAAGATTTTGAAGATATGAAGTGTAGGGGGATTCTTATGGGGGGGATATAGTTATTAAAATTCATGATAAAAAAAAATAAAGAAATATAGTTATAACTTTGGATAATAGTTTGAGATTTTGTATTGGGAGATCGATTTTATTTAGATAAAATATCTTCAACCGTTATTTCGTCCTATACTCCCAAATTTTTTCGAGAGCTAAATACTAATTGGTCTGACCATTTCCATTCGATATCATTAAATTGGCCAAATAAATAATATTTTTATTGCATGAAGATTATTTGCCAATTCAATATCGTCAACCCTGGAAAATTAAAACATATTTTTCTAGATATTCTTATTTGCTACAATTTAGAGAGACCCTTTATACAGAAAATTTATTTTACCAATAATATAAGATTTCATTATGACTAAAACTATAGCAAAATTATTATTCGCTCTATAATAATAAAACCCACCTTATGCGACCAATATAGAGCTGGGTTTAAATTTAACGAGCCCTGGGCACTATCTTTCTTGAAAGTCTCAAATTAATAATCCAATTCCCAATAAATCTTAAAAATCAAATTTCCTAAATAACTCTAAAATCTTAGAATTCCTAAAATTAGGAAGCAGTGAAATAAAAGTTATATTCCCCTTTAATGACCGGCAAATTTTGGATTCTGAGTAACACAAGTAAGCCTGTCATATATTGTTTTAATCGTTTTCAAAAATGTCAATTCTATTTCGAAAGATTTTGACTATGTATCCTTTAAATTTATTTTATAATTTTCTTTTTAATAAAGAAAAGGAACTAAAATGGATGTTGTTTCGAAAAATCCAGAAGTGAGATTAAGAAATAACTTAAGACCTTTAAATGATCAAAGGTTTGATCCTTATGTATCTAATTCCATCGGTAATAAAGATCCAAGAGCTAAATTTCAGACCGAGACAGCCAAAAAAATGTAATAATAGCCTTATAAAACTTCTTCGATTATTCAAATTCCTTAACTCGTTTTAAACAAAAATTATTTCATACAAATTTCTCCCCTGCTTAATTTTATTTTCTTTTAAAAGCAATGAAGATGATTTGAAACAGACTGAATTAGAGTACTCCTCAAAAGCACCTTCTTATGAATATTATGGATTTGTGTTTTATCTTGTATCATTTGCATTTTTCGGTAATTTTTTATTTTCTCGCTATTCAATTTCACATATATTTTTTAAAAAAATTAAATTTCACTTTTTTCTTTATTGTTAAAATTTATCCTAAAATATAAGGGATGTACCTCATGTGGGCATATTTACCTGACAGAATTCTGAATTCTCTTGGGATAACTTACTACCCAGATAGATATTGGGCACTTGCGATCCCTGCCTGGACATTTATGCTCTCACTTTTCATTTACTTCTTTTATTTCTGCTATATTCTTATGTGCGTCGAGCCATTGGGCTCTAAAGGAAACTTTACAGGTAATGAAAAAAGCTATATGAATTATAATTTTATATTTATGTTCAAGGATTGTATTTTTATTTTTTCCCAGATGACTATTCTAGATTGCGCCCAGATGTTCCTTTATCCAATTTTCATGTTAGAGAGCTTGGTGGAATTCCTGAGATATCAGACTTGCCTATAGAGATTGTTAATTATTGTCTATATTCATGATACTGTCTTTCTGAATCAATCCTTAAGACTATTCTAATAATGCTTAAAAGTTTCTTCATATTAAGTTGGGGATTTATGCCTAAACTATGGAAAGCTGTTGCATGTAAATCTGGTATCCAATCAATATACCCAATATTTTTACATCAGTTTCACATCAGTTTCCTTCAAGATCATATTTAATGTCCAATTCAACTTACTCTATAAATCACATAGCTCTGTGGAATTCTATTTATTTTTCATCTTTTTCTCATAACTTTTCCTTAAACTTGTATAAAATCCCAACTCTCAATTATCTTATTTCCAATAATATATCCCAAATTTTTGAGAGATTACGTTTTCAAGTCATTATTTTCCATTTTTTTCTCGAAGATCATTTTCTGAGGTTAATATCTGCAATGTGTTTGACATGTAAACCCATTTATTTTGCAAATTCGGATTCAAATTTCCACTTAATCCGGTCAAGCTATAATAGTGAAAATATTTGCCTTTTTACAATATGATTTTTTTTAAATATTTTTTCAGTAGGTTATTTTTATAGCTATAATTCAAATATAAGTATTATATTAAACTTTAAGTTAAATGCTATAAATTTTTGAAAAAACCTTATTCATTTAATGCTTCTATGTAAAATGGGACTCCTAAGAGTGAAATGTCTTTCCGTGGTTTAGGGGCTTAATAGTGAACTTTTTTAAGTACACTAAACTAAAATTTCAACCAGCTTTGTACTGTTATTGGTTGGGAGTTGTGGAGACAGCTGACAGTGATTCCAGAGGAAATCATCTTGAAACAGGAGAAACCGGTCGTTTAGCACAGCATAGAAATTTTTCAGTGACAAAAGTCCTGTGTTCAAGAGTCAAATGAATCTCAGCGTCTAAAATTTACTTGAAAAAGACCCATGATGATCAATCCCACGTTTGGTTAGGAGCTTATATTTATTAAATTTGTTAGAGATAGGGTCTGAACAGGAGCTCAATAGTTTTAATGAAATATTGTTCATTTGCAAAGAGCTTAATTCATGATTACATTAACCTAAGGCATTCGGCCGGGATGAAGCAATGTTAGGTTAATGAGGTCTTTCATTTGGTAGATTATACGTTGTTTCCATATACACACATCCAGTAATCCGAAAAGCAGATTATTGCATTTGGGGTAATAACATTTTCTATATGCCTTTTTCTTTTTTATACATTTTTTACACTAGTTTCGAATGACGCTGTCTTGCAATAGAATTCCGAGATACAAAAAAAAAAAAGTACAATCGAGGATCTAACTTTATATTTTCGCTATTACTAAAATTTCAGATTTCCGTGCATAATTTTATATGTAAAAATCAGAGATAGTGTTTTTTAAACGATTTAAACAAAAATTAAGGTATTTTTTTGGGTATAAAATCAATAGTTTAGTTACATATAATTTTATTTGAACCATAACGAGGAGAGACAGCAAAATTATCAACATAGTTATTGTAGAAACAAGTTCTTTTGAAATCTCCTATCAAAGTATACCATAAAATAAAGTATTTTATTTAAGAATTATATGATCACTTGATTTTAAATCATTTTTAATTTTAGAACATTTAAAATTGATTTAACTTTAGAAAATGAATCCCGTTTATATATTAGAATAATATATATTAAATCTTTCTTGCCCAAAATTTTTTCTCGTTCCCACTTGTGTATATTACTATTTCAATCGGAAATAATTGTTAATCAGTTCAGAAATACACAAATTATATTAGTATAATGATAACATTGAAAAAAAAAGTCATTTTTTGTAGAATGGTCCTGAAAGGACAAAACTTTTGGGTTATCTTAGTTATTAAGTGGTCAAAAATGTGGAATTTTATGGGAAATATATTTGTTATGCACAAATAGCCTAACTAGCATTTTTAATTAATTAATTTATCTATTACTCAAAATTACAACTAAAATCCATAAGATAACTAATAATATCATAGTAGTAATAGAAAGCTGAAAGGATAATGAACTTTTGAAGCAAAATAGATAATAAATCAGAATTAAAATGTATAGGAATTCATCAAAAAATTTTCATGAGATATTTAAATATTGTAAAAAATAAACTGAAAAAATTAGAAAGGGCCATTCGCCAATTTTACTAAGATTCAGAGATCTATTATACACTCATTATTTCCTCAATGACATATTTTTATAATATATATCGAGTTTATATATTTTCGTTTTTTTATCCATTTCTTATTCCGCTTAAAAATCATTTAAAATAGTACCTATTATCTAGCCAAATCAAAAAGAAAAAAAAAACCGATTATTTATTCAATAAAGCTCATGTATAAAAAAAGCTATTTTTTAATGACTCCAAATACGAGAAGGGTCGTTATATTCATCATTTATGTTAACAACATTGATTTTTGAATAAATAAAAGGATCTTTGTTGATTCTGGATTGCCTTTGGGTTTTTTGAATAGTACTAAACCCCATCATGTTAGAATTCATTTGTAATGACTTTGGCGAATCACTTAATGTATGATCTCCCATTATATCTGTTGAATCAGAATCATATTTATAAGCATCTTCTTCAGCTAAATCGCTAAGAATATTATCATCTTTATGTTTTATCTTTACAACACTTTTAAGAGATTCTGGTTCATCCAGCGAATCGGATAGGTCAGTATACATGCTATTCGAATCAAGCTCTGAGAACTCTAGGGATTTATTGTGATATGTTTCTTGTACTATAGAATCGGTTTGAGTTTGATCCAAAGTAGGATTTGATAAATATAGTTGTTCTATGCTTATTGAGTATTCGTGGTCTTTTAACTCTCCACCACTATTTATTACATTGTTGACCCCCCGGTAGCCTAAAAATGATTCAACATTTATCTCTGTTGTGTGCCCATAGTCAACCACAATCTCAGAGTTGTCATTGTATGGATCAATGAGTTGAGTGGTGGCAGTCATTTCAACTGTACTGCCGTCACTTTTAATATCAGATTCAATATGAAATTCTCCATATATGTCGCTTTCCCTATTATTAACTCCAGATGTGGAGTCTTGAGCACCAAATTCTGTTTTTAAAGATATAGATGTAAAGCTTTTCTGAAATTTCGATAGTTCCAGAGGTTCAGCTTCAAGAATATAGTCATCATCATAAATATCTAATTCTGTTTCATCCTCTGTATAAAATCCATGTGATAAGTTGACTTCAAGAGGTATTTGATAATAGAAATCATCTTCATCAATGGATAAATCAAATTCCTGAATTGCGGAGAAATCGGATTCTGTACTATTTTCAATTTCAGAAAGAATTTCAGAAACTGAACTTGATAAATATTGATTGCCTATGTAGGCTTGAGATGAAGAATCATATTCATCATAACTTGTGCTGAATTCTAATTGATTTTGTCTTTCAGTATCATAAAATCTTTCTATAATTTCACTCTCATCGTTTTTTAATCCTTCTGATATTTCAAATAGATATTTCTGCTCTTCAGTGTTTAATAAATATTTATTATTTATATATACTTCATCTGGTAAAGATGATGAATCACATTCGTCAACTATGTCCTCTTTTGACTTTTCTTCTAACTCCATGTCAAAAACTATGGAATCCTCATCTAAACTTTTGGAAAGGCCAAGAAGTGAATTGGAATGGCTTATAACATATTGTGTTCGAGTCTTGCATTTTGAGATTTCATCGGTTGTATTATCACTATCACAGGAGATTAAGGAGGGAGTTTCATCTTCAGAAATTTCAAGTAAATCTTGATCCAAAAAGAAGGAATCCAAAGAAGGATATAATTTTGTGTTTTCTCCGAATACTATTGGTTCATTTGTTGATGTCATAAACACACTGAAACTAAAGTCTAATATAAGGTGTAAATTTTTGACAAATGTCAATTTTTAAAGTTTTACTCCTAAGTTAAATTTGGTTAAAAAAATATTATCAATTACCTGAATTTTTTTTACTAGTATCGTCATCGCTATATTCATAAACATCGATTCTATTTGTTGTAAAATACTCATTGCTGTCAACTGAAATATTTTGATTTGACTCTTCCAAATCATAAACATCAGTATTAAGACTTGAATCAGTCAAGTAATCTTCTTTCGTTTCATAATTTGTGTATCTGCTTTTTGAATAAAAGCTCTCAAAATCGGTGGCTTTTAACGAAAATAAACTTATAATTTCTTCACTCATTGATTGCATTGATTTTACAGTACCAATCGATTCGTATTTAATCACACTTTCATTTTGTATTGATGGGATTTCGGTCGTGGATTCATATCCACCCGTTTTTGTGACTGTGTTTAATTTTTCAGATGATTTAAGGGTTTCTGAGGTGATTTGAACTTCGATTTCACTTTTAAAGGTTGAATAAGAACTACCTTTAATAAAATCTGATGATTCAGGCGCGGTATAATAAGTATCATAGTTATATACGCATGAGGTTTCGTGGATATGGCCACCTTTTACAGTTGAATTTTTTTCAAATTTCATCATAAGTTCATCTCTATTTTCATCCTCATCCTCATAAAAGTCAAAGTCAAAATCAAAACCTTCATCTTCATCATATCCACCAACAAACAAGATGGATGATTCTGTACTGTAATCTGATGAACCATCATATTCACTCATTGTAGTACGGATACCCTTTTCAAGCCCACCTGCAAATCCAAACAACAAGTTTTTACGGTAACCATCTTCAGAGCTAAAATTTGAACCACTTACTGTCACTGATAAATCTGATCCTATTGTAGCATTGGATATTGAATCAGGAGATTTTTCGATACCATCAAAAAGACTCGTATCATTTTTCTCAGATACTAGCTCTTTGTTTAGCCATACTTCTTTAGATGTAGGTTGGATAAAGTTGTATGTATGCGTATGACTTTTTATGGGCGTGGCTTTAATTTCTTTGTTATACTGCTCTTCGCCCTTTTCCAAGTATTTAGATTTTTCGGTTTCATAAAAAGAATCTATTGCGCTTCTATAATTTACTTTGATAACTTTTGATCCCATTTGAGTTTTCTCACAGGTACAGGGGGATTCCGAGTCGATATAAGTTGAATTTTCGTCGTCTTCAATGCAGCTTCCATCATTTTCCAAGGACTCGTCGTTATAATTATATTCAAAATTCATCTCAGCTACCATATCTGATGCTGTACTAAAATAATCATAATTTGACATCTCTTCGTCATAGGAGTTCGTTTTGCTATAAGTATGATGTCCATACTTAAAAAATCCAGTTTTTACGAAGTTAGCATTAACATCAAAATCCTCAGAAGTTTCTTCCCATATAAACGTTTCATAATCATCATTGTAAGAGGGGTTTGATATCATTGGATGTCCATAAGACTCATGATCATGATTTACAAAATTCTCGAAGGATTGATACTGGTATATTGGTTCTGTAGAAACATCAGTATTAAAAACATGTTTATTTTCATAGACATTTATTGTTTTGGTGCTAGTTTCTTGTATTTCTATTAACTTAATCCTTTCCACAGTTTTGTATTTTTCTACCTCATTGATGGGGTTTATTAATTTTCTTTGGGGGTAATGATCATATTTTGTTGTTGATTTATGAATATTTGTACAATCACAAGTTTTCATTAGATTGAAATTTTCAAGGTCTATATTATTTTGCATAAATTTTCCTTCGCTCTCCGAGTCTTTATCAAAATTGTTATCATCGAAACCCACTGTTTTATATTGAACAGGGGAAATTTTATCAGGAAAACCTGATGTTTTTTCTCCATAGTAGGATCCTGTATTAAGGGAAGTCTGACTTCGACATTTATAAACTTTTCCGTTTTTCGTACATAAATTTTTGAGTTTTTTTTTTGGAAAATATTCATCTTCAAATGGCGTATAATGGTTTATAACAGGAATATATGTTGGCTCTTGATTAATACCACTTTCTCTTTGATCAGGTCTTATCTCGAAATCGAAATCGAAATCGAAATCGTACGTGTTGTAAACTTTGTCTTGTTGCGCTGGGGGTTTGAAGGTACTTTGATTGGGCTTATCATTATTTATATAATCATAAAAATAAGTGCTTTCATAGTAATCAGAGTAATTCTCATCTTGTTGTTCTGATAATTCATCATTTTGAAGGATTGAATAATTATTCGTTGCAATATCAACATAGTATTTTGGGTCCGTAGTGGGTATGGACTCATCTATCACTTTAAACTCAGAACCATCACGATTTTTTTTTGTAATATATGTTTTTTCTGGAGATGGGTCTAAGGTGTGTAACGCATTAGCTCTGTTGCCAGAAAAGATAGTACCAGTAAATTTATCGCAAAGTGTAACAAATACAGTCTCAGTTACAATTTTTGAGTTTGTCAAAGGAAATAAAATCGACAGGACGAAATAAGTGGGAGTGAGCTTCATATCTGCCAAATAAAACCGATTTTTTTGTAAGAGGTAAAATAATCGAATATAATTAATACAATTTATATATAAATTATCAAATATATTTATACTTTTTTTAAAATGTAAGCTTTTCGCAAAAACTTATAAATATGGTTCCATTTTTGTTAATAAAAAACCTTTTTAAAAAATTTCAATTTTCCATAATGACTAATTCTAAAATCAAAAAATAGTGGCATTTTTCAAGCGAGTTTATCAGATAATAAACAAGAAATTATGTCCACATTTTAACATTTGCATAAAATAATCTAGGATTTTCAGCATTTTTTTAGCTTATTTTTTTTTTGGATTTTTCAAATACTTGATTGTGTTGCGTTTCTTCGATTTAGTTTTTGAAAACTTGAAACTCAAAAGTAATCACAATATTATAGATCTAAATAAAAAAAAACATTTATTCAAGTTTACTGCATATCCAGGTCAAGTTGATTGATTACTAGAATATCTGCTGTTCATCATCATAAATTAGATTTAAATTTATAAATTGATTCGATATTTATATTCAATTTGATAAATAAGATGCCTCTACTAATCTCCATCAAGAATTTTAGAGTTTTTAATGGATCAAATCTATCGAGTTGCGTGCATATAAACAGGGTTTATATGAGTTTTAGGCCTTGCTCGATGTTTATTTTTAAATTATCTTATTTCTTCTCAAAATATTTAATTTTAACCATAAATATACAAGCGATGAAAATTCGGATAATTTTTTGATAAATCTGTATTAAATCTCAAAGTTTTAGGGTAAAAATTTATAGTTCTTGTTTTTAAAACGATTGAACCCAGCTAATTTTTTTATAATTGACTCTGTTTTCTTATGAAGTAAATGAAAAATTTTATTTTTAATCGTTTGGTGACGTTTAAGTAGATAATATTTCATTGGTGAAGTTTTTTTTTTTATTTTTTCGAAAATTTTAAAGAAAAAATTGTTCATTAGATAAACAAGAACGAGTCGTTGACTTGGATTTATTTTATTCATTGCTTATTGATATATAAAAATGTAGAATTTTTTTTTAAATTTGGGATTCAGCTAATTATTTTTGCGTGATAAGCATGTTAATGAACATTGGCCATATTATACTAACTTTTGAACACGCTAAAGAATGGGTTTATAAAGTCTTTTGAGAAAGATTTAAATTAATTTTGGTATCTCTTATCATTATAATTTATAATAACAAGTTTTGATTGTTTATGTTGCGGGCTTTAATTACTATAGTTTTTAAGAATAACTACTCAAAAATAAAAATATTTTCTTTTGCTCATTATGATTAATCTTTACTTTTATTTTTTATATTGCAAAAAATACTAGAGTGGATGAACGCACTAGAAGAAAAATATTTTATCAAAATAAACCTATTGCATAAAAATCAGGATTTGTTTATATGCACCCAATATAAATCTTGATACTATACAGCATCAGTTATTTTTCAAAGATTTTTGAAAAGAAGTAGAAATTATTATTTATTTCCAAAAAATCTCCCAGACGAGATCCAATAGACATTTTTTTCACATTTAGAATATAATTAAATCTTAATGAGTTCAGGGTTAAATTCAAATAAAAAAATCCTATTGGATAAAAAAGAAAAAAAATTCATTTTTTAAATGGAAAAGGTTAAAAACTGGAATTTTTTAAATTGAAAAAAATTTTATAAGATAAAAAATTTTTTTTATTAAATATGCAGAAAATAAATATTAACCTTTTATCTAATTTAATTAGATTTTTTTAAATAAAATATATTATTCAAAAAGAAAATCTCTTCGATTTAAGATTTAAGAAACCGCAGTTTCTTTTATGCAAACTTCAAAAGAACGGAGATACTTTTATCTGTTGAAAAAATATATTAAAGTGCTGTTAATGTTTTGTTTTCAAATTTTGATTAACAAAATTATAAACCAATATCAGGTTAGTTAAAAAAATCGGAGAATAAATATGTTTGTATTTTGATCTAAGATTAGCCATATTAATTTCTCTCTAAATCATCAATTTTTCAAAAGCTTAACCCATTGATAAAAATTAACAATTTTGTCTTTTAGAAAAAAGAATTTAGAATTAAATTCTTTTCACTTGACTTGTAAATTCTTTATAAAAATTTATAAATTAGTAATTACTCACTGAGGTTAAAAATCCGAATAATTATTTTACACAAAAATAAGATCAGAATTTCAAACAATCTCTCCGAAACTTGAAATTTAGGATATCAGTCAAAAAAATTCAACGCAGAATCAATTCTTTCAAATTTTTTTTTTTTGATCAATGCAAATATTAGAATTACTAAATATATATTTTAATTTTTAAATAACCGATTTAATTCTCAGAAAATTCATTCCAATATATTTTAAATCGAAAAAATAGTTACAATCTCTACTATTCTTGGCATGAAAGATATATTTAGTAGCTTAATAAAAAAAATATTTATTACCATTAGATTTTTCAAAAAAAAAAATAGGTTAATATTATTTTTTTAAATAGATAAAAATAAGCGTTTCTAAATTATCTTAAAGCATGATTCTTAAAAACGGATTTTTTTCTTCATATCCCTTTTTTATAAATCTGAAAATATAATTTTTAAAACCTTTCACTATTTTATTTTATATCATGTTTTAAAAAAAGATACACATCAATAGGTATTTTTCACATTTTTTTTATTTCCTATATTTTTTAATTTTTTATAAAAAACTGAGATCTAATTATCAAATCTACACACGCTTTTAAGTATTTTCTAATAATTGAGGTTTTACATAAAATTATATTTATAATATTCATATACAAGAGCTTGATCGGTATAATGTTAATTTAATATCATAATATGGCATTCGAAAAAAAATTTTAATTATAAAATTATTAATATTATTCAGAAAAAAATTAACATCAATAAGATAAATATATTAAACTAAACTCATTATATTTTTTTAATAATATCTTAGACCAATATAGGCTTTATTTTAGGTTAAAGTTATTTTAATTTTTACCTAATATTAGTTAGAAATTGAAATATATTGTATTGATTCGGCACCAACTCAATTTTATAACGGGGGTTATATTGAAAGTCATTTTTTATGGTTGTAAAAAAATTTAATCGAAAAAAATAAATTTGACAGTTTTATAATATTATAGTAATTAAAGAAATAGTATAGTAATTAAAGAAATAATATACTTTTAAAAAATAAATAGCACTATTAATATCACCACTATGTTTTAGTTATCTAAGAGATATGAAATGTCAGTATAATTAAATTAAAATACTATTTAGAATTTGTCTAAATTTTAATCTAAATTTAATTTGGTCTTTGGCCAACATTAAAAAAATTATACTAAAAATGTATCCATACTAAAATTTATCGTCAAAATTGGCTAAAACGAAATTATAAATATAGCATAAAATTTTTTACTAAAAGTGATTTTGATAAATTTATCATTTTTTAGCTAAGATATAATATAAAAAGAGTGGTAAATGGTTTCTTGGGACTTATTATGAATCCATCCTTAGTAAAATGCTAGTTAATGGTCGTCAAATTCTAAAAAAACTTTAGATTTTACTTCATTAAATGGCTTCATATTAAATTTTTCCAGAGGCACTATCGTCATTTTTATTTTAATATCAGAAATCTGATATAAGCCATGATGTGTGTATTTTATTTTTACGATAATTGATTTAAAATTCAATAAAAAGTTACAAAAACTAATTATGAACCTCCTTTTTTCCCCTGTATTTTTTGAAAAGGCGAAGCAGAAAACACGAACAAGCTATATGCCATCGTCTTTTTTAGAATAATCTATTGTTATATGGTATTTTTCGATTCATTTTACAGTAAATTTTAGAAATTTGAATTTTTTAAAAACTATAAAAGTTAAAAATTAAACTTTAAACCTCAAAAGTCGACGCTTGGTACTAATATAACAGACCAAGTGTATTAAATAACAAAAAATGGTTCTCTTTTGGTTGTAGTGTGGTAGAAATCACGGTTTATACCGATCGATTTTAAGCTATAAAACGAGAGCCAATAAAATCCAAGATATAAAAGTTTTAAAGATTATCAGTTTTGTCACAAGCGACAATTTTTTTACACCACGAAAACGTGATCCTGCAGCTTTGCTTATTAAAAAATATATTTTTACTGCTATTTTAAATTCTTAATCAAAGTTAGGAAATTTTAGGACAAAGTTAACATCTAAAAATTTCAGATTTTGCAAGTTTGTCAAAAAATTTGTGAAAATTTCAGTTTTTAAGCACATAAAAAATTTAACTAAAAAAAATTGCAAATCGCCAAATTTATTCACTTCCACAAAACTAAATTGGGAATAAATCTACCAATACGAGGTCCTACAACTATGTTTATTAATTAGAAAAAATCGACAAAGCCAATCTATCCCAGAAAAAGTTAGGAGGATATAAGGCGACTGAAAGAGTAGACAATTTCTAACTTTTTGCCTCAGCTAGCAGTGTGACCCCAATCTATAAATTTTTTATATAGAATTCGTTCTAATTGCTCAAATTAATCAATTCGATAGATTTGGACGCTTTATCCTATCAAATTCAATATTTTAAACTCTATTCAAAAAACTAAAAAAAAAGTCCTCAGACAACAAATCTGATGCCAATTACCCGATTAAACTGGTTATAGAGATTAGCTAAGTCCATTATGGAGATGATGCTAGAATAGGATCTGTCAAATTCAATTCTCACAGAAATCCTATAAAAAAAGCTAATGCATAGATGATGACAACGTTAGGACAAAATTCCCAAAATACATATAATCAGACGCAACTGAAAACGTGGAGGTTTCTATTGGGCATCTTTTGGACGGAACCTTACAAAAAAAACTCAAAAATATCTGTTCCATGTGATCAGATAAAAAGATTGGGATGAGCTGGGCTCAGTTTAGGGATGAATGAGGAGGTGCTTTCGAAGCTGCGAAAAACATATCTAAACATCTTCCAAACTTATATTTTAATATGCAGGATAATTTTAAAGTCCAAAAAACCTATTTCATTTTCCATTCAGTAGCAGATGCCAAACAGTTGATTGAAAAATACATTAAGTAAAGGGAAAAAGGTTGAATTCTACTAGACAGTTAGATACGAGAAAAATATAACTTTAATCAATATTTCCAGCTTCGAAGATATGGATATCGTATCCCTGACCAAATTAATCAGACAATAATTTGGAGCACTCGATACAATTAAGATCATAAGTGCTTGGGCTATAATCGAAAAAACTTGTTTCTCCATTTTTTAATCAGGATATTTTTTTGTAAAAGCGATACTGATACTAAACTACCCCTATTTTTGATACATGATTAAGGTAAAATAAATTTATTATCCAAGGCTGCAAGTTCACCAGTGCTTTCTGCAAAAAAGATGGAAATCGGAAATCTGATTGCAGTGAGCACAATATTAAAAAGACTCATAAAAAAAAATTTGGTGAAAATTCATCATCTGGAATAAAAATTTCTGGAACCAATATACTTCAAGTTTCAAATGCTGGTACTCAGCAAAAAATCCCTCTAAAACCAATTCAAAAAAATGAATATTTGAACACTGGTGCGAACAATGGTACACATTTTGTTCTCAAAAAATCACTATTAAATTTAAATGATATGGAAATCAAACTAATTAATCCCCCTAAAAAAAATCAAAAGGAAAAAATTGAATCTCCAATAAGAGCATAAAACATATATATACCAGTCTCAAAAATAGTAAGCCCATAGTATTGAATAAAAATTATGTGACATATATAAATGTTAAAAATTTGGGGAAAATATCACCCGAAAATATGACAAATGATGGCCTTGAAATTTATTTTTGAGGAGAAGGGTCAAATGAACTATCTGATCGAACAATCTGACTCGTAAAATGAAAAAATTAAAATCCAAAAAGAACAAATCTCAAGTGATAATGATAATGATACATCTTGCGACTACGAGAACATAAAAGAAAAACATATGGAATCGGAAAAAAATGTCAGAAATAGAGACATCACAGTTGATCAATTTATGGATTACGAAAATATAGTTTTTGAAGAACTAAAATGTAAACGTCTATCCCACCTGAATGGGAAGTATATGGAACAATAAAACCTTCATACGACCGATCCATTAATTAAATTTTGAATAAAAAATCTTAATAACTCCAAAAAAAAAATTCAAAATCAAAAAGTATAGATAAAAATCTTAAAAAAAATGATAATAAATGTTCCAAAATTAAGTGCTGAAACTGTAAAATCTCACTTTTTACACCAAAACATCCTCAAATCTAATAGTTTTATTATAAAAAAGATAAAAAAGATAAAAACTTTAGAAATGAGGCTTATAATACTAATGGAAACCAAATATCTCTCGGCAAATCGAAAATCAGAAATCAGAAATCATCAAAGTACAAAAGCCATTAGGAGCAAAAATCATAATTGAAACCTAATAAAAATATAGGAAAAACTCAAAAAACAACAAAATAATGCATGATTGAGGTAACAGTTTATCAAAATTAATGACGTTTAACATTGGAGGAATCAAATCTGTAAAACTAGAACTTGGAATTATTCTTGAAAAAAAAAAACCTGATATTATAGTAATTCAGGAAGAATTTTTAAGGAAAAAATCATACTGCTGTAAAATATCTGGTAATACTACTGTCTAATCTAAATCGGAGATAGCTAAAGGAAAAAATGGACTCTTGATAGATGTCAGAAATAAATCTGGACTATCCATTAATGAGTTTTTAAATAACTCCACCTGGATGGCAGAAATGATCTCGGACAAAACAAAAAGCCAGATTAATTTTATAATTATGATAGTTAATTTACACATACCTTCATTGGGAATCAGGAAAAAAAGAACAATAGAAGAAATCTACACATTCTTAAAAAATAAATCGAATACCAAACACCCCATAATACATTCCGATTACTTCAACATAGACACCTGTAAAAACTACCAGCTCCTTGCTAAAAATGGTATAAATTTTTATCATGCACAAGTATCAAATTCATTAGGCTCAAGACGGAATAAGAATACTTTAGGCCGAATGATTGATCATATATTTTATTATAATATGGGATTAAGGCAAAGCCGATGCATCGCCAACAAATATGTTGATGTTTATGACCTTTTTCCTATTACTACAGAGTGGGATATAGCTACCATCTCTGCACTCATAATAAAAAGATAAATCAGACTGAAAAAAATCGGATCGGTCAAGTACCAATTAATATCAAGCAATCGATTCGATCTATTGACGTTAATGGAATCGATATTAATCAATGTTCTAAAAAGTTAATAGATTTAATATGGGATGATTCCGACCGATCAGGTTCTGTAATCGATTCCGCCGATCTCGCTGATTAAAAAAAATTTATTTTTATCCGACAAAACAATAAAGAAAATCAAGAAAAAATAAAAAATCTTTAAACTGCTAACTAAGTCCAAAATCAAACTTAAAGCGTATTTAAAGGCAAAAAATGATGCTGAAAGGTCAAAAAAACTTGACTCTAAATTGTTTTATAAAAAAAACTGGAAAAATTTAATGAGTATCTAACCTCAAATAATACACAAAAAAAGTTGAATTTCATCAAATATTCAACATGAAAAATTAAAAATAGTACTTCAACCTGCCCTGTATTTGATAGAAACAAAGATTTAGTCGTAGATAGTGAAAAAAAACTAAAATTTTGGGGAAATCACTTTAAAAACCTTGCTTTAGATACTAATTGGAATTGTAGATCTGTTGAAAATCGGGAGGATATACTAATTTATGATACAGAACCTTTTACGGAATGTGACGAGACAATAAAATGGTCCGAAATAATAACTGCGCTTAGTGATATACCAAATAACAAAGCTCTGGGGACCGATGGAATCCCTAATTAGATATGGAAAATATTCTAAAGAAAGTTCACCTAATTCAAAAATTTCTAGATTTATTTTTAAAATTCTAAAAAAAATCTGGGACACAGATTAAATTAATAAAATAATGTCAAAGAGTATTGTGATACCAGTGCCCAAAAAAAGGAACCTACATGACCCTAACAACTACCGCGGTATATCGCTTATACCTACGTTCATACAAATTCTGTCCAAAGTTTTAGAAAATAAAATTTCTGCAATCAGTAAAAAATATAAAATAATATCTAAAGAATAAGGCGGATTCTGGAATCGTGAGGAGTTTGTCTCTCAATCTAATATTCTTTATGAAATCGTAAAAAGAAGGAAGCTGATGGGAATGGAAATATTGATAGGCTTTATTAAATTCTCAAAAGCTTATGACCGTGTCACTCACATGGCTCTGATATATAACTTTGGAACATGGTGATCCCCTAAGATCGAAATACCTTTACGTGGTTTAGGGGCTTAGTAGTGTACTTTTCGAAGTACACTAGACCAAAATTTCAAGCAGCGCTTTACTATTCTTGGTTGTGAATAGTAAAGGTAGCGCACAGCATTTCGGAGGGCAGACATTCCAGAAAAGGGCCATCCCGAAACAGGAGGAACCGATCTTTTAGCACGACTGTGACATAGTCTAGTGACAAGTCCAGCGTTCGACGGTCAGATGCATCTAGGCCTCTAAAAGCTATTTGTAGGAAAGCCGTGTTGATCAATCCCACGTATGGATAGGAGCTTAGTTTTAATAATCCTGTTAGAAGTAGTCTCTAACTAGGAGCTCAGTAGCTTCAATAAACTATATAACATTTACAAAGAGCTTAATTCTTGACTACATGTAGTCCTAGCCATACTCCTATATAAAAAACGCCAAAGGGGGGTATTTCAGTTGGAAAATCACGCTATTTTCCATAGATACGAAGCTGGTAGCCTAACAGAGGAGCTTATTGTAGTTATTATAATAGTATTTTTTATACAACTGTTTCTTTTTTTCATATTTTTTAGTATAGTTTTTAATGACGTTATCTTAAAATAAAATTCCGTGATACAAAAAAAAAGAAATTACTAGAGACTATACATAGACTAGATCTACTAAGCTAACCAAAATGAAAATTGATTGTAAAAACATGCAAAAATGAAACAATATTCGATTGAATGAAAATTCATAAAATAAACCTAGAGCCAAAAATAACAGGACAGAATATGTATTGTTCCAAAAAGGATTAACACGTGTGAAAAAAATTAGAATATGGAATCAGGGTATATTTGGGAGATTATTTTGAATACCAGACTTTTTTTTCTTATGTAAACCATTGGCTATAAAAAAATTTAATCACTTCAAGCCAATATTAATGAAATAAATTTACTTATCCTAATAAATGCTTAAAGTTTTGATAATAGATGCTTTCTTTTTATAACTCTATACTGCAATTCAACCAATAATTTCGTTTTTTTCTTAATGCTATATTTCCAAATTAGGAAAGTAGTAAAAATTATTAGAAAAGCGTCTGCTCGCGAAGAGAATCTCCCATTTAACTAATTAAAAGAATGCAAAGTATGTAAATTAAGGAAATAAAATATTCAACATATCTACTTTGGCTACAGAAGTATTAAACAATTATGCAATCTTATATACTACTTTATTTCAAAAAAATTAATAATTGAATCTGAGATATCCAATAGAGTTACTGCTGAGTTTATATATGATTTTTTAGCACCAGTGAAGACCAAATTTCTAAAAATAGATATAATATATAGTCTGGCCATTTGGAACATCTTTAGAGAAAAAACGTAATCAGCTCTATCTAAAAATATACTAACAGCTGAAGGAATATTAAATAAGTGGGAAAAAAATACCTAACTGAAAAAATTATCAATGACTCAAAAAAATGAGGAAAAGAGAACTTGATTTAGAATCAAGATATCATGACTCTCCACAAAGCTTGGAGAAAAAAATATTTTTTGAAAATAGATAAAAAAATCATGACATCCCACCTTGTTTCTATTTTAAAATCTAAGTTTTAAATTTATCCATTATATAATACTTTCAATCAATAAGCGCATTCAGAAAAAAAAAGATCCTCTTTCATAGTTTTAGTACTAAATAATAATAAAATGGTGTCACTTATAAGACTACAATGTGGCCAAAAATTCTAAAAATTAAAAGATGTGAACAGTTTCTTTCTTTAATTTCCATTTTAAAATAAGCATCTTTCGATTAATTATTAGTGCTCCAATAGCCAGAAAAATACAGTTATATAAATAGGGTCACTCTGAGGCATCTTAATGAATAAATAAAATTGAAATGGATCTTAAAAGAGTTTTCGAAAAAAGACACTCTTTTTAATAAATGAATTTTTATTCTAATCTGACAATTATGCAATTAAACCCGAAATTACAGGCGATTTTACGATTTACTCATTATAAGTGCGTATTTTTTTCCAAATAGAACGAATAAAATTTGCATTTTAAATCTAAATTTACAATTGAAGGATAGTTTTGCACAAGTAACAGATTATTTGAAACATTTATAATTAAATTTGATAGAAATTTTATTTAAATATGAATTCATGATTTAAATTTTTTATTTTAGGCAACTAATGCCGAGCAATAGATTATATGATTATTAATAAATATAACATGTAAGATAAGAATAAAGTTTTATTTAATCAAAAAACTGAAGGATAAGGTTATTATTTCAAAAACTATATATCTTATGCTATATATCTGAATTCATATTTCGGGTAATAAATTATAATTTCAAATATTTTCGATGTAAAATTTGTTAGAGACGATATGAGCTTCCTTTTTTCAATTTTTTAATGAGTTTTTTTTTTTATAAGTATAAAATCAATTGATTATAAAATATCAGATCTTTTTGAACTTTTTTTTTTAATATTTCGGTCTAAATGTCAAAAATTAAAATCTAAAAATAATAAAATGGAAGAAAAAAATACAAATTACTAAAAGATGTAATTAAATAAAATAAAAATCGATTTTATTTCATTATAATGATCTTCCCAAATATAAATTTTATATGATCAAAGAGTTCAATAAATTTTTTTTTTCTGAATGAAAAAAGCTTAGAATTGACTTTTTTCTTATTTATTTATTTTTGAATAGCTAATCAATTTATGTTATCTTCGAAGTGATTTTTTTATTATTTTTTTATCTTTCTCATATAAAATCACGATCTCTATTTCAATGAGATATATATATTTATTAATAGCTGTAAGTATTTTTTATTTATTCCATTAAATCCCTCCCTCTGTTCTGATGGGCTATATCCTTCACAATTCGATCCCAATTTAAAATCTTCATTTTCTGAATTATTCCCATTTAGAGCAGTTTAATATAATATATTATCAATTCATTGAAACTCAAACTATGTCCCAAGTACAAAAATGATATTTATGACTCGGATAATTATAAAAATATTTCCAATTATATCTTATTTCCAATCCAAGGAATCATTTTTTTCAAAGCTCCAATAAGAAAAGACTGGTTAACAATAAAATAAGAATTATATATTAATTAGATACAATTTTTGATGTTATATCTTTTCCAAAAATAGTGTATTGAGGTCCCGTAGGTAAAAGAATCATTTATAACACTAAATAAATTTTTAATTAGTGCACCTGGAATGTTTATAAGGCACCTTGGCCCATTTTTGGATCAATTATGTTATTTTTGGGGGTATGAATACAAAATTTATTTCTTCAAAAATTTATGAACTATTTTTGGGATGAATAGATGCGTTTTCCATCGACAAGATTATTTTAAAATTTATATTTATTTTTTACAACAGCTTTTCAATTTTCAATATATCTCATTTTTATAAGTAGTTTTCAAATTGTATTTGGTTTTATAAATTTTTTTTTGAAGTCCTCCAAATCACGTAAGGTCTTTTTTTTAGCCCCTTAACAATATCGGAGTTTCTGATGCGTTAATAATACTATTTTTAAGCCTGTAATATTTGATTAATTGGACCCAATCGTCAGTTTAATTTTGTCTTTAAGTGGTTTTGAAAATTGAAAAGTTCTTTTTTCAAAAGTAACTTAGGTTATTTTAGGAATTTTTTTTTCAAAATAAACACGTCAAATCTATATTAAATACCTATAATGAAAAATAATTAATTCAGTTTTATCTTTTTTTAATATAACAAGTTAGGGTGTTTTTAACTTAAATTGAAAATTTTTTCCACCAAAAATGTTTTAAGTATATCCTTCTGGGTGTTTTATTGCATATTCATGATAATCACTTGATGCCTTATCATCGAGTTTTATACTTTTAAACCCTTTTTTTTGTAAATTTCAAGCAAACTATTTCTGGTTTCGAATTACACAATTTTTTGACTTGTATAATATCCATATAGCAAACTGAATAGAGGTGTACCCTTTTTTGTGCCATATATTTGGTGATAGAGGCTTTTTTTATTTGGCTATCTGTAAATAACTTTAAATTTTTTTCGACTTTCGAAATTATGTCAGACCTATGATAACGTGATCTATTAAACCTGTAATTTTATTTTTGTTTTTCAATTTATCTTATAAATTTTTATCTTTTCATTTTTCCCCTTAAGTTACTTCCGTTAACGATCTTCATTATTTCCAAATTTTCTTCTTTTTATCCATTTCATAGGACATATAGAATATCTGTCTTTGCAAATATAGATAATGTAACCCTTTTTCTTTTTTCCTTATTTTTTTTTATAATATATCTATTTTTGGAATGATTTGCCTTTAATTAAACATTTTCGTTATTATTTATCCAGTAACTAGAAAAAGAAATTTAATTTTTTAAAAAAAGTTATTGAAATTTAAATGACGGAACCAATTATATATGTAAATTAGTAAAATCGTGAAAAATAAATAGATGAAAAAGAATTATATATATATATTCATTTTCACGAATAAAGAGGAATAATTTTAAATTAAAACTCAATTAAAAACCATTAAGTAGAAGTTTAAAAAATAATTGCTCTAATCATTTTTCAATTTTACGTGAATATATGGTAATTTTTGCAATTCAAATAACAGATTAGTCAATATTTTTAAAAAATTATTCTAGCGATAAATTACCAAATCACATCAAGAGTAAAAAAATTTTAGAATTGTATCGGTTTTATTATATAATCTTGATTATAAACCCTTTTGTTTCCTATCAATGAATAGTAATAATTCTTAATAATTGAATTGGATTGGAAGTTGAATCTGGTAAATGAATCAAAATTCGTCAGATTTATAATATAAATTGGAAATTAGAATCAAATATAATTACTAAGAGTTGATCCTGGTTTTGAAAACGGATTTTTTTTTAATAAACAAGTAATA
This sequence comes from Smittium mucronatum, assembly GCA_001953115.1. Taxonomy (NCBI): domain Eukaryota; kingdom Fungi; phylum Kickxellomycota; class Harpellomycetes; order Harpellales; family Legeriomycetaceae; genus Smittium; species Smittium mucronatum. The sequence goes on from LSSL01002588.1 coordinate 22,242, forward strand.
TTAATAATTAAATCTCCACACTAACACAGTTTTAGGGATCCACAAATAATATAGATGTATAGTATTTGCTTAATATTTGCAGTGTGAGTGTGATGTAATGAATATTCCTTAAATTGTCCATTTTTTTTTAGAAAATTTTAATAAAGACTAATAAAAATTTTTGGGATAATTTTATAGAATAATAAAAATTGGAATCATTTTATTATTCAAAAAAATATTAAAAATGATAGATTTTAAACGGCTAAAAATTTCAAATTTGAATGTGGGGAAAAAATTAATTTATTATATATAAATTTCTTTATTGGACCCAATCTCTATCGGTAAACTGCGCATTGTGGAGAGATAAAAAATATTAGAATATTTTACTTGATATTTCATTGCAACGATCTTGTAAAAAATACATATAAAATTTGAAAATATTGATTTTTTATTGGATTTATTAATTTATTTTGAGGATATCAAAGATTCATATATATAAGTAAGTTAGTTGAATTTATTGAATTTATTTTTCTTGATATTATACCCTTGTTAAAAAATTAAAACATTTTCATTTCAATTAAAAAATATTTATATCTACTTTTATTGTGAATAAGATAACTAAATTCCCATAACACTATTTTCATATTAATATTTGATTTCTGATATTAATTTATACTAAGTTTTAAAAAATTCAAAAAATATGCTCTTCTTTTTTATATACTATTTATATCAATTCAAAAAACGCAAATTTTGATTAAAATATGTAATAAAAAATGATAGATGTTTTTTTTGATAATTTCATTGTTTATTTATTTTCTCGGGTTAAAGATATTTAAGTTAAAATTGGCTACTATTAGATTATGATAAAAATAAATAATAAAAGATACTAGTATAGTATCAATTGATTTTAAAAGGAAATAAAAAAAAAATTCGGTATGGATTTTTTTAAATCAAAAAAAGATTTTTCTTAATCACATACTTTATATCGGAAACTTAAACTACTATTTAGGAACTATTCTTCTGTTAAACAATTTTTCGATAATGAAGTATAAAATTATGAAAAAATAAAAAATAATTATTACCCACATATTTTAAGAATTTAAATAATTTAATGATAATTTAAAAATTAAAAAAGATTGTATCTATTAGATCGAGGTTTTATTTTTTTCCATTTATCAGTATTAAGATTGAAATTAGTTTAATTAAAACTAAAATTTTACTTTTAATTAGTACTGGATATAAATAATAAACCATTTAAAATTGTTAATTATATCTTATATCTTATTATTTATGATATTATTGATCTATTATAGCAATTATTTGCCAAATAATTTTATTATCCCTAAAATTTAATTTAATTTAATTTTTCTACGAATTACTACTATCTAAAAATTAATATTTTTAAAATTTAACTTGATTCACTTTTAAAAAAATATAGTGTTATGAAATTATGATACTTGATATATTGATATAAATCGGATCTATATAGTGCTTTAATATAGTTTGTGGATAATTAAACCTTGATAATATTAATAAAATATATTTGTATTTTTTATCATTAAAAAAACTTATATAAATATATTAAATAGTTTTTAATGAAATTGAAAATAATTTGTTAGTAAATAAAACATCAAAAACATAAGAATATCTTAATTTACAATTGGATTTTTTTTTAGCATTATTAAGCTCTTATAAATTATTTTTTTGTAGATTTAAAAAAACCCTCTTAATAATGTTATCTGATTCCATGAAAATGCTCCTGTTTTACTCGCTATTTATAAAGGATATATTGTTATTTATACCAGAAATAAATACGATTTTTATAAGTGGAATATATCTTTTATTGCTGTTTTGAATTATTATATATATTTATAAACAGAATTAATTAATAATGAAATAAATTAAACATTTTAAAAATTAACTTTTTTATGGATATTTATTTTCAAATAAAATCCTGATAAACTTTTTTTGACATATAATTTACTGATATGAATCATTTAAGGCATTTTATGATTTTTTTAAAATTTTTAGCCTAATTATTAATCGAATTTTTTAGTTGAAAAATCATCTGCCGTATAATTAATATATTTATTTATTTAAATAATTACCAAGCTACTTTGAAATAATTAATATTTTATTAAAATAACATGAATTCAGAAAAGATAAATAAGAGGTTTTCTAAAAAATACTTTGATAGCAGATACTAAAACTATGATCCTCTTGTAAATGAGTTTTTCACAACTTTAATTATTTCCCGGATGTAAACATCATATTTTCTGCCACACAGAGTGATCTTGCAAGATATTTTATGTCAGCTTGAATAAAAAATGTTAATTATATCTAAAATTTATCAAGTAAACTATTAAAAGAGGAGTAGATTATTATAAATTTTCAATTAAATCAGATAAATATATTTAGTGGATAGAAATAGCAGCTAATCAGGAAGGGAAACATTATCCTTTATTTTTTAATGAAAATATTATCTAAATATAAAAATTCAATAACAAATGGAAATAGATATAAAAAACCCCAAATTATCGGATATTTTATAAATTTTAAATAAATAAACTATTTTTGTTTTTTATTTGAGATTTTTAATAATTGAATAAATTAATCTGAATTAATTAAAGTTCAAATTGATTATATAGAAAAAAATTTTGTACATTGATATTTTTAATTTACCAGAGAAACGATGGAGAAATAAAGTTATCAAGATATATTTTAAGAAAAATCGTCTATTTTTTTCTTTTTTGTTTTTTAAGATTATTATTTACTAAATTTAAAAAATATAAATCTAGGATGAATAAAAATTTTGAAAAATTATTCTTCTGACTCAACTTGGTGCAGCAATGATTTGAAAATTTTTTTGATTCAGCCTTTAACCTGATAAATCGTGTAAAGTTTTGAATGATATAAAATAAATTTTTGGAATTATTGGAGCGGTATTATTTGGTCTTTTAAATAAAATAAACTT
>LSSL01002591.1:0-25758 GCA_001953115.1 Smittium mucronatum
ATTATTAATCATTTTTTTAGATATATTAAAGATAACTCAAAGCCCCTATCAGTGGACAGCATCTCTAGAAATATAAAATCAATAAATAAAATTGATTGTCACTAACGGCAAAAAAATACCAAAGGCAAGAGCTATTGGTGCAACTTTAGCTGCAAGTGCTGGAATATCGTCAGACGTAATTATTTTCCACGCCTTTTGGTCAGGATATGATATGTTTAATAATTATTATCGACTCTCTAGAAAACGTAATATAAATATCATTGAATCGATAATATCTCTGAAGTAACTAAATTTATCTCCTCTCTGAGAAATAATGTATATATCAATCGAGCTCAAAGAGCGAGAATTGATTAATATTATATGAAGAGAGGAGATATATTTAGTCCCATCCACAAAGTTCCCATTTCAACCTTTGCGAAAAGATAATAAGGGTATCATAATGGTACTTTACAGTATTTATACTAGAAAAGATTTAACTTTTAAAAAAATTTACAGAAGATTTCTTTATTATTTGTAATTTCGGTTTATTTTATCCAATAAAGATGGTAACACTATATGTATCTCCTCTCTTCATATATTATTAATCAATTCTCGCTCTTCGAGCTCGATTAATATATACAATAATGAACCTAAAATTTAACCAAAACTGGGATCATTATGAATTTTCTCTAATTGTGATAATAATAACCAGTTAAATGCATATATAGCATATTGATTCCAATTATTTGCTGAAAAAAATCATAAATCAACAGTAAATTTAATCAAAGAATCCATTCGCTTAAAATGAAAATCCAACTAAAACCCCGCCTAATTTTACAATCATTTTAAAAAAATTCTATTTTTACAACCCCTAAGAGTATAATACCTCGCCGTGGTTTAGGGGCTTAATAGAGTACTTTTCGAAGTACACTAGACCAAAATTTCACACAGCGTTGTACTATTCTTAGTTGCGAATAGTGGAGACAGTGCACAGCGATTCGGAGGACAGCGATTCCAGAGGAGGACCGTCTAGAAATAGGAGGAACCTATCGTTTAGTACAGCTGGGACATAGTCTAGTGCAAAAGTCCAGAGTTCGACAGTCAGACGGATCTCAGCGTCTAACAGCTATTTGTAGAAAAGCAATGTCGATCAATCCCACGTTTGGGAAGGAGCCTAATTTTATTAATCCTGTTAGAAGTAGGCTCTGACTATGAGCTCAGTAGCTTCAATGAACTATTTTTCGTTGACAAAGAGCTTAATTCTTGATTGCACGTAACCTCAGCCATCCAGCTTACTTGAAGCAATGCTAGAGGGTCTTTTGGTTGGTATTGAACCCTTTTACCGTAGGTAAGCATCCGGTAGTCCGGCAGAGGAGCTTATTGTAATTAGGATAATAGTCTTTTCTATACGACTATTTCTTTTTTTCATATTTTTTAGTATAGTTTTTAATGACGTTATCTTACAATAAAATTCCGTGATACAAAAAAAAAAATCTATTTTTGCAATTATTTATAAACCCCTGTCTATTTTGCTAATAACCATAAAATATATCATAAATTCATTGTCCTTGACGGCTGCACGCACATATTTATTTTTTAGACTGACTAATTATTAAAATATGAATGATGATATTTTATCCAACTGTAAAATCCGATAAAATTTTTGTGCGATTTTATCGGTTTCCATTGGTAAATATAACTTTAAAAATGGGATCAGAATAAGATTTGGTGGACTATTCCTGTTTCTGTCTATTATTTACAGAAACTGCCGAAAGGAAATATTTAACCATTTCAATTATATAAATATATTTTCAAAATTTTTGAAAGTTATATAGATTATCCCTTATTTTTGGAAAGATGAAATTTGAACTATTATTATTATCTTTTTTAAAAAAAATTATGGTTTAAATTTATTATTCCAAATTTTCAAAATATAATTAGGAAATAAAAATTATATTTAAAATGAAATTATTCTATAAATTTTATTTTGAGATAATTCGCCTTAAATTCTAAAATCATGCCAATTTTCATTTTCCGGTTCATTTCTATCCAGAATTTTTGATTTTGATTATATATGAAAAATTAAAATGAAAAACTTATATAATTATTAATAATTTATGAACGAAGCTCTTTTGAAATACTATATTGATGAATTTTTATCTTAAAAAAAATGGTTTACACAAAAAAGTAAATTCAGTTAAATTATGAAGTTAATAAAAAAAAGAAATCCTATCGCATATAAAATATAATAATAATTTTACTCATTGTCTTTCCGAAAAACATAATCATGTATATAAATATTAATAACAAACCCTTAAATAAAATTTTTCGATTAGTATACGATGTATGGTAAAATTTATGTATTTTTTTAAAAAGATAAGAGATTTCGTTATTGAAAACTTGTAATTTTTTTCTTATACTCTAAACATATATATTTAGAGTATATTTTTCTTTTTACCATTATTTCTCCTTAAAATTATACTTCAACCCTACAAATAGATTTTGATTGAGAATATAAGCACTTTATTTTTTTAAATATTAAATTAGAATTGTGATTTTCTCAAAATATGAATCATACAAAATAAAAATTGATGGAATCATTTCAGTATTTTTTCATGAAAAAAAGGATCCAATAAGGGAAATTTATGATTAAACCATAATAGTATCCAATTATTAATTTTTTTTTCTTCCTTTTTACAGTTATAGTCAGTAGAACCCTAAAATTTTTGTTCTTAAGGATCGGTATAATAGATCAGTGATATAGAATATATAAATACCTCCACAGAGTTAGGGGAACTTGTGGAAAAAAATTTCATAGGATGGGCAACTACCGATTACCATTTAAGGAAAATATAGTCCCAAGAAAAACTATTTCATTAGATTTAGGCTATTAAAGATAAAATAAGTTTAGAAAGCTAATTCAAATATGTTTCAAGAAAAAAATAGGCCTTATTCTAGAAAGAGCATTATTTATTTTTAATTATTCACTTCTAATATCTTATATATTTTAACTCAATTATAATCCAAATAAGAGTAAACTCGGTTTTTAAGGAAAAAAAATCCTAATATATCATTTTATTTGTGAATAAATTTTTTGAAACTCAGTATATTTTTAAGTGAATTCGATCATTTAGCAACATTTAAATATTTTAACAAGGTAGAGTTAGTTACACAATAATAATAAAAATCTGTATTCTATTCTATTTCTCAATTATTTTTTTATATTTAACAAAAAATTCATTTAATTTTTTCCCAATATTTATCCAAATCATCCAAAACTATTTTCCTTATTCATTATAATTTTTGTATCTGTGTTGAACCCAGGAAAATAAAATATCCCCATATGTTTTTTAAAGTCGAGTAATTAAAAGTGTCATCTTATATGACCTATTCATCAATTTGATAAATATTTCAAGAGATAATCGAATTAAATTTCGTAAAAAATGATATAGAGGATTTTAAATAATTAATATATTAAATTTACCAGAATATAAATATAATAACGTAGATTAAAAGCATATTTATTAATAAAAATAAATGAATAAATAAAAGCAAATTTTTTCTAACCTGTTAGAAAATTAAATAGATATTTTTTCTAAAATATTTTGAAGCGCTGGTTAAAAGGGTCGGATCAAAAAAATATTCTATCGAAAATAATAAAACAAAAGAAAGCTACTTAAAACTTGTTATGTCATAAAGTTCATAAATATTTTTAATGAAAAATGTAAATCTTTGACTTAAGATAAATAGATTAAAAGTATGGTAAAATATTAGTAAGAAAATAAATAAGACAAAAACCCCATATAAAACCCTCAAAACTGAAATAAATGGAAATTGGAGGTAGAAAAAGAATTTTTACGAACTAAAAACCGATTTTTGAAGATTTATACTCCATATGAGACACCAATTATCGAAACTTAATTTCTAAATTTGAAAATACATTTCTTTTTTTTATTTATCGTATTCTAATGAATATAGCCGTTTACTTTCTAAAACTCAAAAAAAAATGCATTATCAAAATAACCACAAAAAAATGCCGTCACTATAATTATTATTATTGAACTTTGAATTTAATTATTCCCAAATTCTGTTCCTCACGCAAGAAAAAAATTTAGGAGAAAAAGAAGATGCTTAAGATACACCAAAAAAAATTAATAAATCAAGGCCAAGCGAAACCGATAAAATGAAAAATTTGAATGAAACCGCATCTCAGGGGGAAATTTTTCCATTTACCCGCAAAAAATACCCTAAAAATTTTGTTAAAACTTTTCATTCGCCAAAATATCCACCAATAAATCCGAAATTTCTACTCTAATTTTTTTTTATCACTGAATTTTATTGTAAGATAATGTCATTAAAAACTAATCTAAAAAAATATCAAGAAAAGAAAAAGGAGTATAGAAAAGACTATTATCCTAACTAAAATATTATTTTCTTCCAGACTACAAGCTGTGTACCTATGGAAAAGGGGTGCAATCTACTAACCGAAAGACCCCCCTGGCATTGCTTCAAGTAGTCTGGATGACTGAGGTTACGTGCATTCAAGAATTAAGCTCTTTTTCAACAAAAAATATTTCGTTGGAGCTATTGAGCTCCTAGTCAGAGCCTACTTATAACAGGATTGACGAAATTAGGCTTCTAAAAAAATGTGGGATTGATCTACATGGCTTTACTACAAATAGTTTTTAGACCCTGAGTTCCGCCTGACTATCGAGAGCTGGAATTGTGCACTATCTATGTCTCAATTATGCTAAACGATGGGCTCCTCCATTTTTAAGATGGCACTACTCTGGAATCGCTGACCTCCGAGTCGCTGTGCACTGTCTCCACTACTCCATACCAAGAACAGTATAACTCTGTGTGAAATTTTAGTTTATTGTACTTAGAAAATTACAATATTAAGCTCCTAAACCACGCCAAGGTATTTCACTATTAGGGATTTTTTATTTGATAATTATAATATTTTTCTTTAAAAAAAAGATTGAATTTCGATTAATGCATTTTCAGAAAATTATTTGGATATTCAGATATATTAAAATATTTGTTAGGGAGTAATTTATTTTGATTTAAAACAGGTTTACTTTATATAAATACCAAAAATCCAAATTAAAAAAGCTATCAATTCGCATGATAATTTGCGCATAAACTGTACATATAAAAAAATTGTGAAACTATTAGGTTTTCGAAAAAAAATAGTATATATGTAATTCGAATTTTTGATCATCAAGTGGTTTCTATCTTATTTTGGTGGCTATGAACCTATTTTGCTATTATATATTTTTTATTTGGTTAAATTTTAACTCAACTAATCGTTTTTCTGATAAAATATAAATAAAAATTTAATTGAATAGCACAGGTTTCAGTTGAATTATGAGATAAATTATGATCAAATATTGATATTTTTAGTTAAGGAGGGAAATTCTGGCTCTTAATATTTCTTTTTAGTCTAATGAAATTCATATGGTTCTGTCTATGACCTCATAAAGATGAGATTATTGTGTAGAGGTGTACTAATAAAAGATATTAAATTTTTTGAAAATAAATAATCTATCTATGTATTCAAACAGAAAGCATATTCTAAATATTATAAAGTGTACAATTATTCTAGATTTAATATTTTATAGTGCATATAGTTGCTAGTTTAGTCAAAAACCCCGATAAAATTAACATTGATTACATAAGTTTGAAATTTTATATTTTTATATATCTTATTTCCTAAGAATATGACTGTTATTAATACGAAATATATTAGCCTTAATTTGATTTTAGTATTTGCTTTATTAGATTATTAGTGGCGTTTAAATCTAAAAAGGCATTTTTTAAATTAAGGCAATATATTTTGGAAAAAAAATGATTATAGTTCATGTTTTGATTTATTAGTAACCATTGAGTCAATTTTTTTTCTCAGGGGTTTTATTTATACAAATAAAAATATACAAAAAAGTTTTAAAAAAGTTTTAAAAAAATGAATAATTTATAAAAAATGTCTTATTCTACACCCCTCGTTCGCTCTAACAGAGCCTTATCCACTGGGAATTGGTTCAAGGAGGCTGTTTCTTAGCTTATACTCTTTATTATAAGTTATCGGGCAACACGGATGCCGTCCAAAAGTTTAGAAGCCTCAAACTCGAAATTTTAGCGACAGTACTAGTACCTAGCTGTATTGAAGATTTTTTAGACTCCCCCCTAATAATTTTGCCAAATATTTCCAAAAAAAATTCATTGACTGAGAAAAAATAATTTTTCAAAAATTTCAAATCTTTGCGGTCAAAAAACCGTCATATTGTCTGTGATATGATCGAAATTTATCGGTTACAGTCGAGAAGTATGTGTTTAACAGTCTCTGATACATGCCTACTGCAGCAGGGACAAATATATTTAAAATTTTCCGTGAATATTTTTGAGTTTTCCGGTCTCTATACGTTCCAGAAGATACCTATTCACATATTTCCAATGTCTTGGAGAATCAATCTCTGCACAGGGCACATTGAGGTGAGTTCTATTCTGTTTTCTTTATTTCTTTATTTTTCGATCCTAGGCCCAGTGGTGTATTTTGGATCGATTATTTTTTTGTTTCCTTTCTTCCAATGAAATTACATTTTGGCCTGTTTCGTTTTTTTTAAAATATTTTTTTATCCATCTTGAGCTCCCAGATACCCAGGTGGACTTTTGTGTTGCGAGCGGATTTTTTATTAAATCGCATATCCATGTTTTGGATGTGGTCCATTTGTGGTATGCACGCTCATGGGCTGTACTCGTCTTTATGAATACCTACTTAATACCTAACTCCTCTCTAATCATGTCCAAAGCGGCGTAGCGTCCAACTCTTGCCACTATCGGAGTTAATTTTTCGATGACTGACTGTATAGGCTTGTTCCTTTCTTCGTCCATCCCAAATTTTTCTCCACCATATCAGCCAATAGGAATTAGTACAGAGTTGATGAATTTTATTTTAAGTGTGGTCAGCACATCAGCTTGTTTTAAAAATCCATATGCTGAATAAAATACCATAGTGACCTTAGATTTATTGTGGTTTATAGTCCCCGAGACGTTCCATTCTCTATTCATAGTATAGCCCAAGTAATGATATGAATTTTTCATGTTTATGGTTTGGCTCTGAATACTTGAGTTTGTGGGCCAATTGGAGCCAATTCCCATGATCTCACATTTTTTGGAATTTATTTTCATTTCCCAAGTATCAGACCTTATAGTAATGGCATCTAATGATTTTTGTAAATTTCCTTTCAATTCCGCCAATAATACTACATCGCCGGCAAAAAGTAGTCCAGGAATTTTTTGACCTAGTCCGGATTTGAAAAATAGTGCCAAACCAAATATTTCGTGAATTTTTGCATCAAAAAATGTGCTAAACCGAAAATTTTTATTTTACGGGTATAAACATATACATACGAAATATTATTTTAATAAATTATTCCATTATCACTTGAGGTATTTTAGATCAAGACTATCCCTAGTTTCTCAATGAGATAATTAAAAAGTAAATAATCTAATCTTTTTAGAATATACTAACATTATGATATGATGGGATTTTTTTTAACAATAGATTTTTCCCAGATCAAATTATTTTGACAAATAATCCTATGATTCTTCAAACTAAACATCCCTTAATTTTTGGATAACTTATTAAATAATCATTGTTTTTAAGACAAGTAAATTTGATATAATTATAATCATAAAATTTTTTTTATACAATAAAAGATGTAAAGATTATGAAGGATCAAAATCACTTAGGGTCAAAAAATCTTAAAAAAAGATCAAAACTGCTTGAAAATCAAAATAGCATACATGATGATTTTGGGAGATTCTCTTTGAGAAAGGGCATTTTATTAATATGTAAATTATTGTTTGATTAATTAAAATTAAAATTAATAATAATTATTATTATATATAATATTTATAAGAAAAAATGACTTTTTTATATCGGATTAATAAGATCGAAAATCCCAGCAAATTTTATTTATATATCCAAAAAAAAAAAGCAAATTTGTAAAAAATAATAACTAAAAAGGAAATTTGATTAATATCGATTACATAGCCTTAAGATAATCCAGAGATATCATTTAATAAAATTATAGAGTAAATATAAAAAGTTACATTCATGAATTTAAATCCTTTTTTCTCTAATAAAAGGATTCAGATTTTGATTTTAACCCTTTCAAGATCGATTTTACAAGAAATATCAATTAATTTTTTCTCAATGTCCTCATTAGACTAATTTTATTCGTGAAACATTTGATAAATCAAGAATATATGGCTAACTGAAATAATTAACTTAACCGGGTAGTAATGAGGCGTAAATTTATGTCCAGAAAGTTTTAATAGTCCGAAAAAGATTCAAATATGGTTTTTTGAATCGCTCGAATTTCGAGTACTGGATTATGGTGTGATAACATCAATAAGAGTACTTGATGTTGTATATTAGTTCATTTCAAGAACTATAACTAGATAAGTGTCAAATAACTAAATATTCTATATGATATCAATCTTTATCAGCATATATTTATAATAGAAGAAATAATGGGATCTATATAATCTTGTCTTACAAGAATTTGTAACTAATTCTTTAGAATGATATTACAAATATTAATACAATATAGCCAAATAGCTTCAATATGCCTATCATGTAAAATTTTTTGGCTGAATCCCAACCAAAGTTTAACATGTTCATATTTGCACCTCACAGTCCGGTTTTATTGGAAAACGTAAAAAGAGTCTAAATACAAGCTGAAAAAAATTCTAAAAATCTTACCTTTTTAATTCTCTACCTCAAAGTGAAATTATAAGAAAATGATTTAATAATAGCACTTTCTAATTCAGTCACCACCCCTCCCCATCTCCATCGATTAGCTTCAAATATAAAATTATATAAAATTAGCCAAGTTTCTTGTCACCGACAAACGAAAGAAAATAGCCTCCTCACCATTAGAAAAAAAACACCTCAAAAACATCAGTTAAAAAATAAACTTTCGAATCCTGTAACTTTTCAAATTTTATTAGCAAACTATCGGACCAAGCAAGGTATCATTCGATCAATAATTAGCCTGAATTTTCAGACCTCATTTAAATAGAAAAGTTCTCACGACGAGAATAAAAGTCCTCCGGAAATCAAAAAAATTTCCCAGGTTATTTATCACATCAATTTTTTTCATCTCTTTCTGAATTACTGTCAAACAAAGAAAAGTCATCTTTTTCAAATGGTGGGCAAGAATTTTGAAGGCGAAAAAAATCCAAATTGTTTATGGTTTCAAATAGATCCAATACCAAACACCTATTTGGCATAATGATAGCTATCCCTAGAAAATTCAGTACCCCCACTCATTGTCAAAGTGTAGGTATGTTTTTGCACTCTTAATCATTTTGAGACAACTGCATATCTTATTTTTAATGTACTCATGACTAATATTTCTATATTTTGGACGTTAAACTTTTTACTTTAAATAAAAAAATTACCTTTAGTATTGATGCTATCCGTCGTATTTAGGAAATCGAAATCGTTGACAATGGATATTTCGTGTTTTCATCAAGAAGAATAGAGATTTGGAAAAATATGAGATTAAAAATTATGAGGTTTCTTATTATTTTTTATCAAATTCTCTAATAATAAATTTAATGTATTCAATAAAAAATAATAAAGACAACTCTATAAAAATTTAGTTCTGTTTAAAAGTTAGTAATAGTGGAAAATCATATAATCAATCTAAATTGGGCCTAGAATCGTAAATCAATTCTGTAAAAACTAATAGACTACTAGCAATTTTTCTCTAAGAGATGCATAATTTCTCTTTCGCAAAAACCAGAATTTTGAGGCTTTCAAAAAAACCCAGATATGCACAAGTTTCAGTACAACTAATATTAATTTTTTCTGAATACTCATAATAAAAAATACTATAACCACAGCGACTGGATTTAAAAGAATCGATAATACCAATACTTTTTTTTTTTGGATTCATTAATATCAATATGCACAATAGAAACACTGATAAAAATCTTTATATACCTCACCTATTAAAATAAACCACCTTCTCTGTTTTAATTTTTTCATTAAAGGATTATTTCTAGCTAACACATTAATTTAATAGTTTAAATGAATCGAAGTTTTTGGCTTCATTTAAACTATTTCAAAACAGTATTTCTGACTGTATATATAAAAAAAAATTAAAATATCTTTGAAAAAAATATGAAAAAACCACTTAATAATGAGCAATAAATTAAATTGAAAAAGTTTTAAAAATTTTCCTTTTGACTCGATAATTATTTACACACTAAAAAATACTTTTGGCATTTGAAAAAGTTCCACGTTTATATATTATTATTATCTTTCTGCGACCATTAACTAATTAAAATAAATTAAAAAAGAATAAAATTGATCAATTTTATTATATTTATGTCATTTAGAATATGATACATATTTTTGTTTCTAATTTAAATAAATCGCCATTTATCTACTTATAGAAAATTGTATTTTTATTCATAGATGATTTTAATCATATTCCTTATTATGTGGGAATTGCTGTTTTTATCTTAAAAAAATAGTTCTTTTATTATTTTTTTTAGTTCCATAGCAGATACAAAAAAATATATGGTGGTTGGAGAATAAAAATTAACGATATAAAAAGGTCCACTAATAAGCTGCTTATTCATAACAGCACTGGAATCAAATCTCAATTTAGGCGATTTTGAAATGGTGATAAATCTATTCGACTAAAAGATAGATATTGTGTGAATAAAATAATTCACAATTATTATAACCTTACATAAAATCTCAGGCTTTAAAATTTCCGAATCCTCAAAAAAAAGAAGAAAATAATAAAATATATATATTTTATGTAAAACCCACTTTAAGAAATTTTGTTTTATTTATTTATAAAACCGATCAGTGTGTTCTTTTATTATTTTCTCTTATACTATTGGTATAAAATTTTTAATCAAAGAAATTTTATACTATTTCGGCAAATATATCTTTAATTTTAGCACATTTAAATTTTTAAAACAAATCTCTATTAGCCTTATAAAAATAAAAATAAAAATGATAGTTTGAGCCAATGGTAAACCCCATTTAAATTACATGAATAATACCAAATTTTTAAATCGATGTCATTCTGGAAAGAGAAAAGTTTATAAAATGCTGTACTAGTATGCCATGAAAGCCTTTGATAGCTCAATAGAGGATTTTTTCAAATATTTTTTCTTGTCGTAGTAAATTAGGCAAAGTTCTAGCGCAATCACTGGGCTCATATTTTAAGCAAATACGGTTTATACTTAATATATTATTTCTAATAAAGCATTTAAGGCTAGCTCTGGTCAAAAAAAATTCATGATTGAGCTTGTAGCTGATTTTTTTTTCTAGAAAAAAAATCTGGGGGATGGGCTTTAATATTAGCAATAATTAATACACCATGCAAAAAAAATAAATCAGAAAGCCGATCTTCTGTTTTATTCGAAAAAAAAATACAAAACCACTTGGCACGATGGTACCAGCTGATAATAAACAATTTTTTATATAATATCTTAACAAATTCTCTCAATATTCATCGAAAAAATGATTTTTTTTGCAGGAGAATGGAAAATACGCTGATTTTTGCATATGATATTTGGAAACTTCAAAATTATAAGTATAGCTGAAAATATTTCAGGACCATCCCGAAATTAAATTGGAGTTTAGAACTTTTTACTGCTTTTCCATAATTATTTCAAAAAAATAATAAAAGGACGAATATGTGTCCAATATGTATAAAAAGAGAAAAAGTTTTTAAAAAAACGAGCTATAAGCTCTGAAAATCAATCTTCTAAAAATTCAGAATTATTACTCAGATTAAATGAGATGAATATTTTAATTCGAAGATCACTTGATTAAAAAACAAGCAAAATCAGGGATTTAAAACTTCTAACATCGATCTTGGAACCAAAGACTGTATTAAAATCGTGTAATTCAAAGAAAGCTTTAAAATCAGAGCATTCCAGATAAAAAAAACCATACTTTATTATAAAAGATTGATTACTGATTTATTCTTTGCGGTTTTATACAAAGAATCCGAAGCCGAAGTTAAATATAAGCACTTCAACTATCTGTCTGAAATTATAAGTCAATACTCCAAATATGTTTCAGAGTGCCTATCAAGCCTCCTAAAAGACAAGTTCAAGGATGTTGTTGACAATGTACATTTATGGTCTGACTCTGGTTTTGATTTCACATCTCAGGAACTTTAAATAATATTTTTGCTTATTTCAAAGCCTGTTTTGAAAAAATTTCACTATGGGATTTTTTTATTGATTACCATGCAAAAATTGTCGTTGGCGGTCACACGGTGTTTTTTTAGAAGATTTTTCAATTTTATTAATTAATTTTATTGTAATTTTTCCTAAATTTTTTTGATAATTTTATTAGGGTGAATTTTATTATGGATATCCCAAAGTGGAATAGGAAACAATATATTGGGTATTAAAATGTCAATATGTCTTTTTGAGTCAGCTACTGACAAAAAATGATCAATAAATCGAAATACAGCCAACACTGAATTCATGATATAGACCTAGAAAAAATTCAGGGGTTGGCTGAGCCGGATTTTGAATAAAGAGTTTAAATCTACATTCCATTTGGTAATTTAGATGATGTCATTTTATACGATCATTCAGCATCCTTTCACCCGAGCGCCATCGAATTCTCGTAGTTAATTTCGACAAAATCAAGGATAAACGAGTCACAAAATACTCAATACCTCAAATTTTTTCTAGCTCAGATAATTTTTAATCAGTATTGGGTCCTCTTATTTTATCTACAAAATAACTGATGATTTCTATCGTTTATTGTACTTTTATTGATGAAGCACTAGTATCCGATTTTTCAAACTGTGAAACATAATATTTTAAAAGTATTTATATTTCTTTTTTTTTTAATCTTAGCAATTTATAGGTGTTTTATCTTGTACTCCTTGCGCCTGTTTGGGCCTGGAAAATTTATCAATTTGATTATCGCCAATCAAAGCCGAGTTCAATTCTCTCCTAGAGTACCTTTGAATATCTTTAAAACCGGTTATTCCGTATATTATGGGTTTATTTTTCAGCGAAAAGGCATTTTTTATAAATAATTGTCTTGAAATTTTTATTTTACGTTATTTTTTTCAATGACTGTGTAATTTGGGTTGAATTGAGGTTATTATATCAGTAATACTTATTATTTTAGGCGTAACTTAATTATACATACATTAAATTACTGTGACTAGATTTATATTATTAAAACAATCCATCCTTTCAGTAAAATATGTTTTAATTTTAAATCGGTTAGATACAAAGAAAAAGGGGCATTAAATACGGTTTTGACGACGATTAGTTTCTCCCATGCAATTCTTAATGGATTAAAATTATTCATATTACACCATCACGATACCTTTATTTTTTTATACTATATATATTACTGTATATTAGATAATTTTATTGTATATTAGACCTATATATAAGCTCTTATAATTTAGGAAAAGCTAAGCAAAAAATTCATTGAGTTTATAAATATTTTAATCCGCCATTCATTAAATTATTTCGGTATGTTAATTTTAAATTAATTATAGTTTTATTAAACCGAGTTTTGGAAAATATAATTTTGATGGAAGCGAATCTAGTTGAGTTGATAAGCTGATACTGGGTAAAAGAATTAAAATCTTAGATGTAAAGTTGATACGGAAATATATGATTAGGGCTAATTATTGAGTGTTGTTCAGTAAAATTGTAGTTGGTGATAGAAAAAGACTGTCCAGAATGAATTGGATTGAGGGTTGGGGTAAATAGTATCAGTTTTATCTTTTCAATATAAATTGTAAAATTAGTACAATTTTTAAATTTTTAAATTTTTTTACTGGAAATAATAAAGTGCGTTATATGAAAGAGATGAATTTATCAAAATAAATATAAATTAATCAAAATACTCGAATTAGACGAATTAGAAACTCATATAAATATAAAGTGAATAAAGGTACGAAATTTTTTTCTTTATTTTATTGTGAATCTAAGATGAATTTAAATAAAATTAGAAAAAAATTCGTTAAGAAATGTATACTGAGTACGGTTATTATCAAATTAGAATTCTTATGGAGAAGAAATATTTCGTTGAAAATAGCTATTTAGTTTAAGATTGAGGATTATTAGATTAGTTTTTTAAAACTTGGATATGATGTCGAGGATGGGATTTATGAAGAAGATGAGCATGAGCATGAGCATGAGCATGAGGTCATGTTACTAGAAAAAAATGTATTATATATTAAATAATTCATGAAAAACAAAAAAGACAACATTTTGATCTAAATTAATAGTTTAAATGATAATGATTACAAAAAAAAAACAATTTGGATTAGTTTTGGGGTTGTTAAAGTCGCAAAAATCAAGTAAAAAATTCTTAAGATAAGCGAATTAGAAAAAAAAAAGATTTTAAATTAAGTAATCTAAATCAAAAGAAGATTATTACTTTTCGGGTCAATTGAATTCTTTTTTCGAAACATAAACTCTTTTATGGGCAAGATTATTAAATGAAAAAATCTAATTTTTCAAAGAAAATTTCATTTTTAATTACATCTAATTTAATTATTATATAATAGATTATTAATTCTTAGTAATATACTTATACTTATAATACTTTTTCGTTTATATAATTTTAGCTAATCATCTTAACAAATTTTGACTTTAGTTTCTTCTAAAAAAAGATGATATACCATATAAGTATATTCAAACTATTTTTTTTTGCTAAAATCACATTCTTAATTATTAAGAATATTTTATGTCCAGTTAGCCAAAAAATTCATTCATACTTATTGCTATTTTTCGTCAGTATTTTTCTAAATAAAAATAATAATCTAAACATAGCTTTAAATTCAGCTAGAGCTAAATGATCTACTAAAACGAAGACTGTTTCAAGTATAAATATTTCATAACCCAAAAAATTAAAATCTATAATTGTTTAATAACTTTTTATTCAAAAAAAACTGTTCTAATAAATGAGAATTTTTTCAAACAGAAATTCAAAATACATAAAAATTAAATACTGTTTCAAAAAAGAAAAAGAAAAAAGATTTTATGTATCAAAGAATGAAAAAAATAGAATGAATTATAAAAAAAATTATGACTATTTATGATTTTTTCATCTTATCTTATCTCAAAAAAATTTTATGCTTTAAATATAAAAAAAAAAAAATCTTTTAGGCGGTGACACTTTAAATACTTTCTTTAAGACAAACATTAAAACTTTGGATTTTTGACGCTTTGTGAATATATTTCTTGAAGTTCATTTTTGTGAATTTAATTATAAAATTATACCCAGCTGTTTTAAATATTTTTTATTGAGATTTTTATAAATTTAGAAAATGATTTCGGAGTATAAAACCACTACTAGAACAATTGGTTCATTAAGTGGATTTTTTTAAACTGAAAACAAATTTTCTTTCATTCTACATAACACTATTTTTTTTTTTTAACTAATACATCTAAAAAAGAGAAAAATAAATACAGATTTATTTCAAGGGTGTTTATAGAAAAAATATTTATTTTGGGCTTTATTTATTAAGCAGGCCACAAAAATTTTATCAAAGATAAAATCACGATTTTGATTGTGTTATAATTTAGGATATTTATTTTCTCAACAATAAATAAATTGTGGCTTTTGTCAAAAAAAGTGTAAACTTGGAAAAAATAGATGAAAAAAATGTTATATTGATTATAATTTTATTTTCAATTTCTACTGTTGTGCAAAGAAGATTATATGAATATTAAATATTTGTTCTCTCCCAACAATTAAATACTTTATTGTGGTTAGGGGGCTTAATTAGTGCGCTTTTAAAAGTAAAATATAAAAAAACCGTACACTTTATGTCACTATTTTTGGTTGGTAGTAATGGCTACGGCTCTCAAAGATCCTAAATTCAGAGATTAAGTAAGAGAATCATCACACTGCATGACGTATCTATCATTTTATTACCTCCTGCCAAATATTCTATAGAAAAGTCCGGAATACAAAATTTTGGTAGATCTCGGTATTTTGCATCTATTTATAAATAGATCTAGAGAATCTATCTTACAGAAAATTATAACCCTATTTCAATTAATCCAGTTAGAAATAAGTTCTAGATATATTCTCAATTTTTTCAAAAAAATAATTTTAATTTTTGAGTTTCTTAGTATTATTTGATTGTAAACTCGGTTATACGCCTAATTGATGATCATCTAGATTAGTCTATCATTTCCTAAAGTAAATATAATTCTGATAGTAATTAAATCGGTTAATGGCAGAGGATCATACTATAGCTAGGATAATATCATTTTTTATTAGTCATTTTCTTTTTTTGATATTTTTTAATATTGATTTTATGAATTTATCTTACGAAAAAACTTAGTGATAAAATGAAAAATAACATAAGAAAATCTTAATATGCCGTGAATAGACAATATAAAATATATTGTTAATTTTTTCTGTACATTCAGAAATGTAATATTATTCATTTCTGAATCCAAGTTTGAAGAAAATGAGTATAAAAAGATCTAGATACACTTTTAAAGTTATACTGTAGATCTTTTTATAGCCTACGCAACATTGTTTGATGTTAAAATGGAATAGATATTGATAATATTTACTTTTTTTTTCTAGAATTTGATAAAATAGAACTCATATGTACTTTTATTTAGAAAATAATGTGAAAATAGCACCTATTTTAACCACATAATCATAATTAAAATCTGAAAAATCTAAAACCCACTAAAATATAGTTTAATCTCATTATTTCGTTTAATTTATCAAATTTGATTTTTTATGTTTCTCCTCTAAAGCTTCTTAAATTTCATTTTTATTATGGGGTTTTTTTTGTTTTTAAACTTATCTATCTGCTAAAAGATAATATTCAGCGATATCGCTGCCTTTATGCTATCAAAAAATACTTAAAAAGCCAAATTGAAAATTTCCAGATAATGAAAAGATAATTCATAAAAAAATATATTCAAAAGTACAAGTATTATCTAAACATTAAATTCTTATAAGTTTCATCGAGTCTTTTTACGCCATAGTCTCCATAATCATATGATTTTTCACAAGAAAAAAATAATTATAAAAATCCAAAAAACGAAACTTTCAACCTATCTTGAGATCTACATAGCTAATTTTTTTTATTAAAATGTGGTTTTAGATTATTTAGAAATGAGTCAATTATATGATACTTTGATATCACATATTACCATTATTAATTACTCAAATTTCTTGAAGCTTATTTAATTAATTATTTTTTTATAAAAAAAATGAATTAAATCATATCCAAAAAAGTAATTTATAATAATTTTGGACCTTTAAATCAAAATTTATTTATTAAAATTTATTTCGTTAGTTTTAATCGCAAGCTTCTAAGATTTCCAAATATAATGATAAAATCAGTAGATATCATTATATTCAAATTCAAAATAGTTTATTTTTACAATCCATAAAAGTAACTATTCATTAAAATTCCCATTGAATGAATTTATGTCTATTTAAATATTAAATATAAAAACAATCACCAGTATTTCACTGTCTTTATTAAAATTATTTAAAGATAAAATAGATAAATTTTACGATGAATATCAATATGTAAGATCTATCCAACTACAACAAAAAAAGCGAAAAAAATTATTTTGAAGTTACCTTATCTATAATATTTTATTTAAATAAAATATCCATAATTTTTATAAGATTTTCTGTATAAACTAGCAGTCAATATATAAGTTTTTTAATCAGTTTTATAAATGCAAAATCATATATTAAATTTAATTCTATCAAATTATAAACATAATATATGCTAATATTCTAAAAAATAATCAGAAAAATCAACTTATACAACTGAAGAACATTTACAATATTTAGTTATTCGTTTAAAGATTTGAAATAATTTAATAAAAATAATGGGAAGTCGACTATTTGAGTCGATATTGCAAAATATCTTTTAAAAGTTTGTGTTTTACTTTTTTAAGTTATATTAAATTATCTAATAAATATCAATATTTTTTGTAAAAAAAATTCAGTGACCATAATCATAAAAGCATGAGATTTCAGCATCAAAGTAAAATCATTTTACTACTAAAAAAGCAATCATATTAGCCATTATCTTAAAAATTTATGTAAGTTTAATAATATTTTGATTCCTAATAAGTTTTTTTCCAAATTTTATTAGTATAATCCTAATAAAATCAACAACAGTAATAATAGAAACAAAATTATTTAAATTTTTTTAGTAAAGCGTGGCTCATCTTCTCTTATGCAAAGGTTGGGTTTGAATATGCTGCAGGTCCATACATTTTTGTGTATTTTTTTTTAGAAACAGATAATTCACACTTTTTTCAAAGTATTTTTCCTTTTGTAGCAAGATGTTTATATTTGACAGTCTTATAAAATCTGAAGTATATAGAATGTTTTTTTAAAAAAAAAATTGTTCTAATAGATCTTACTTGATTGATTTAAATGTTTTATTGAAGAAAATTCCAATAACTATATCAAGCCCAAAATTTTATTGATTTTAATTTTTTTTATGTTTGATAATTTTTTTGGGTAATTTTCCTATATTTAGCTGTACAAAACATAGAAATTTAAAACGTTTAAATCGATAAAATTGAAAAATATAATGTACCAATCTTTACGTTTTATTCTATCAATTTTGTAAAATGATTGTCTTTGATAAAGTTAATCAACTAAATATATATATTTATAATAGTATAAATCAATCTAAGGTATTGTAACTTCTTTGTTCATATCATAAATTTTGGTTCTCTATGTTACAGATTGAATCCTTGGGTTATGATAATTTGAGATTAAATAAACTGGTTTGACCTTGATCAATTTAGTTATTGTTAGTCCTTATTTAGATCTAAACTAGCTCTATTCATAGCTTTCGGGATTGAAAATTTTCAAAATTTTAGGTGTATTATTTGAAGCAATTTTAACCGTTACGCATGATAAAAACTTATTTATTTTAAAAATAAATCATGAGGGGGATAGAAGTGAAAAATCTAACGAAAAATATTTTGTTTTTTCTGATTTTAAATTGAAAATTAGCATAGAATCCGATTTAAAACCTAAACTCTTAAAATAATTGTTATAAATTTTTCCTTGATGAAATTCGAAATTCCGACAATAAACAGATTTTTAAAAAAGAATTCAAACTTTAAAACATCTTTTAATGTGTTTTAAAGTGTAATATTTCATTATAAAGCTTTTCTATTTAAAATAAATCATAGATTCATCAACACAATGATTTGGGATGGATTGTAATTTTTTAGAAAATTTTCTTTAATGTGCTTGATGAAATAATAAATTTTTTCAATTTTTCTTGAGGGATGAAATTTAGAGTTGTTATCATAATCATCCGAAATTTTTTCTATTCGAATAAAATATATCCAATTATTTTGGAGAATAAGATCCGAAATAAAATAATCACGGAGTTTTGGATCTGGAATCCAATAATCCCTATAAGATGGTGATTTTTTAATTACCATCAAATTTTTTATAGCTATAAATGTTTTCAACCCTTCAAAAAAGCTTTTTTTTATAATTTTTTTTTTCTAATTTTAAATCGGCGTAGATATTAGAAAATTTTAAAATAGCATCGAAAATTCCATATATAAAAAGCAGATTAAAAAATTTATATGGTGAAATACCCTATTATTTTATCATAAATGTTGGAATAATAAGATATCCTTCAAAGTAAGCTTTATTTCTATAATATTTATAGTTTTACTCCAAAATATAACAGAAGTATATTGAATTTGACTATATACTTGATAATATATATCTATTCTGAGATGAATTGAAAAAGTTAGTCTCTAATGGATCTTCAAGAAAATTGTTAGAGTTAGAATTAAAGTTATTGTGGATTGAGATAATTGAAATTTGAATTTTCAAAAAATAGATATTTCGACTCATCATCCAATTGAAATGAAAAAAAATTAATACAAAACAAAATCATTTAATGAAAATTATCTAAAGGTAAATAAGGAATAAAATATATATATATATATTATAGTAATATAAATATGCACAATTAAAGAATTATTAATTGGAAATTTATGAAAAAGAGAAATTTCTGATACAATTAAAAAAAAAATTCAATGATATACGGTTCAATTAATATTTGAAAATAAATAATAAAAAAATAGCGAGTATAAATAAAGCGATATTAAAACGGTATATGAATACTATTTTTAAACACATAAGAGATAATATATATATATTATAAATAGCATAACTAAATTATATTATAAAGATTCCATAAATAATTTATATACTTTTTGAAAAGAATAACATTTAAAATAAAAAAAACATTTTTATAAGTAGAAATATGTGCGTAGAATAATCATAAATTCTGATGTTAATGAAAAAAAATAGTGGAAATTTTATTCTTTATTTAATGATAGTAACAATAGATTTTGGGCAGATTGGTTCTTTTAAAATTTTCAAAGTATTATTTTTATAATTATAGTATTAGAAAAATATTGGACTCAAAACCACGAAAATTTCTTATAGAAATATGGCCTTATTTTGGTCAGAAAGTATCAATTTTCTTGAATCTAGATGTGAAACGTGTAATAAAATTGCATAATATTGGAATTAATTTATCGCTTAGAATTTTTTTTTTTTTTCAAAATATGTGGAAATTTTGAATAGTAGGTATCAATTTTCTTGATCTTGGATAATAAGTTTTATTTTAAGTGTATACTATTGACATAAGTCTCTCGTTTATATATATATATATATATTATTATTTCTTGTTCAATTTTGGTCAGTTAGCTCCAAGTTACTTGAAATATGAATATTTTATATATCTTTTATTGTTTATTGTTTTGTAACGGATAAATTTTATATGCATTTTCATATAAGATTATACGCTTTGATTTCAAAAACATTTGTTATTCTATTTTTTATTTATTTGTATTGATTTTTATGTCGATTATTGGATTACTGCTTCAATTTTATCAATTTTAGAACTAGATTAATTCTTTTTTTCAATTTATCTCATCACATTTTTTCTATTTTTTCTTCATTTATCAACGTATAAATGTATTTATGAGTAATATAAACACTGAATAAATCATTAAATGAAATTATCTCGTATATTTCTTTAATTATAGGGAGTTTTCATATAAATAATAATGTATGTATCTTGAAATATCGACTATTATGTTTCTTTAAAAATATCTCTATCACCCGCACTGAGTTTTGAATAAGAATTAATTTCCGTTGCTAGTTTTTTTCTTGTAAATTTTTTTAAATAGATTTATAATGGTTTATATCCATTAGCTTATTTTCAACTTATCCTTTTAAATTTAATTGTTACTGAGCCAAATTTCGACATTATGTGCGTTTGTGGCCTCATTATAGGTTGATTTTATTGTTTTTTTGCCCCTGAAAAGGTTAAACTGAAAAAAAAACGAACTTTTTATTACTAGAAACTTTAGAAAACATACTCAAAAAGTAGTTCAATTTGCCATTGAAGTTATAGTTTTTTTTGTTATTCTAAACTATGAAAATCAAACTAGTTCATTTTATACAAAATTTATTTATTTTTTCCTTTTTAAAAATTATATCAATTAATGTGATCATGGTTAGGAAGAAATTATTCATATTTTATTAGCACCAGTTTTGATTGATTAATTCTCTCTGTTTTTTATTTGTCATCCGGATAATTAAATGTAATTTTTTTGATGTAAACAACTATTTAATCGTAGATAATTAATAATGTTGTAACCAATGGAAACTCATTTTTGCTGATAGGATATTTCCAAAAAAGAAAGCAGTAAAAATTTATTAGAAAGGTGTCTGGTGTCGTAGCGAATCTCCCATATATCAAATTGTATTTTATCTATTTAATTAAATCCCTCGGTGACTATATAATAATCTAGTAATAGATTACAATAGAGTTTTAATAAAAGATAAATGGAACGAAAAGGAAAAAAAATCTTAAACGAGGTTTAAAGATTAATATAGGTGAATAATTTGATAAAATATATCTTTTAGTTAATTTCGGGATAGGTTCTATTGTTATCTTATTGGAACATGAGAAAATATTTAGCTTAAAATTACCTGATTTTTGTAAATTATATCAGTTGCGAAATATAATGAATGGTATAGATACGATAAAAAAATGTTATTCCTAAAAAAAATTCTGTTTTTCTAATTTTTTTTTGAGAAAAAAATTTAATTTTCTCTTTCTGGACATCAATTTAGCCGAACCATCATTATATCTTTGATGAAAATTAATTTACCGAAAAGTTATCAAAGTGAATCCCTAGGTTTAGGACGATTTTTGATTCTGCAAAAAAAACCTGATTGCTTTTTAAGTGGGGTTTTTTGCATTATAAAAATAGTAGATTTATGATTTTTCATATTAATAATAACATCTATAAATTTTTTTTATAAATTTTTTTAGAATATGGTGGAGTAAAAATGTTTTAGAAAGCACTAAACTTTTTATTTTGTTGTTTTATTGCTTAAACTGGATAAAATTCTTTTTCCAAAAGATTTTTTTAGCCTATTTGGGCTAAAGTTTTATTTTTTAATATTTCTTTAAATTAAACAAGTCTATTACATATAATCATTCAAAAATGATAGCGTATAAAAAAGATTTAAAATAATGATTTTTACCTTCTTATTTAAAGATAATAAAAAATTCAGGTATTTTTGTTTGTTCTGTAGATTTTTCTTGACTTTTAAAGCAACTCTAACCACTTTTTATTTATTTTTTCAAATTAATGCAAATAACAAAATTTGTTTTATCTAAATGCACTTATAAGATTTAGTGTGTTTTTTTTTTCATTGTTCTGGCCAAAATAATTTTTATCAGGTATAGAGAAGCCTCATATATAATATTTCTTTTAAAACGACTTAAAATACGACATCACTTTTGCATTTGGTACGAAAAAAAAATTATAATGAAATTTTTGAAATTTTTATCTTTTATGCTTCCATAAATAACTTTTTTTTTTTAGTGCTTATAGGAAATATGAGTCCTCAAAAGTGAAATTTTATGTTTTTGATGCAATCTTTATATCATTAAAATAAGATGAAATTTTTTTTAGTTTCATATATGATCTTAAATCAATATATATAGACGTTAATTGGATCCCAACACATTCTTGGGGTCCCAAAAGATATAAGTATACATGAAACCATGTTTAGTTTTTTGTCATATGGTATTATTAAGTTTGGATATCACGGATAAACAAAATTGAGTATTAAAAAAATCCCAAAATATGGATTTTATACTTTTGCGAAATATTTTTGACAAAAAAATCAGGTTGAAAAAAAATGAACCGGCATAAAACCTTTTTTTATTTAGTTTTTTTTTTTTTTCACCCCACTTGGTTCTTTATATGGCTCAGAATGGTTAGAAAAAATAGATTTTTTACTAATTTGTAAATATAAATATCTTAATAATTGCTGGCCTTATTAATCGGATTAATTTACCTGGATAATCCACTAGAAAAAATTCGAATTTTCCGGTAAGTACTCAATATGTTTTTTGATCCCTGAAAGAGTTAAACAATCCTGATTTTACCTGATTAAAAAATTATAAAAAAATTTTTGGTTCATTTGTGGCTTTTTTATACTTGTAAAGCCATATTCATAGATTATGCGCACCTTAGAAAACATTCGGTTAATTGTTCCTTTTCATGTTTACAGTTTAGATATTATTAAAAGTTTTTTTCGATTAATTTTCTAAGAAATAATGTATAATATAACCATATGGTTCTTTTGGCGATAATTAAGATATAAATAGTTATGAAAATACCTGAATCTTTATTCTCAAGTAAAGAATTTCTTTTTGACATTTCTAACATTCAAATGAAGCTTTCTATTTTGATTTATGCCACTTTGTGTTTTAGAAGTTTAGGTGATGCTGAAATAGAGAATGATATTGAGGATAATTTTGAAAAATTTAGATTTGATGTTCCTAAAGAAAAAATTGAGTATTATGATAGAGGGTTCAAGGAAGGCTATTTCCAATGCAAAGCAGATTCTAAAGCTAAAAGAATAACCAGTATACCGCACATCACTTCAAGCGATCTATATTTTATAAAAAAAGGAATTAGTGATAATTGCATTAGTACGCAGTGTAACCTAGACTTTTCTTTTGGAAAGGCTGATGCTGATGTTTTAGCCCGGATACAATGTTTAGGATGTTCAGGAAAGATTGCAAATCTAAACTGCATGAACAAAGTGGCTGATAAAATTTCTGATGGTAAAAACGCTATTGAATCCAATTACTTTAGCTGCTTCGCTTTTGGATCTTGGACTTTTACACCCTCAAAGGTCGGAACAGAAACAAAGATTTTAAGATCAGATTTATCAAAATATGGAGATCTCTTACCTGTTCCCAAAAAAAAAAAACACTAATATTCACTCGTCTAATATATCCTATTAGGCCCAATAAACATATTCATAAACAAGTAGACATAAATTCCATTATATTTTGAAATTTGTTTTTTTTTTTACTTTTTTATTTCAATTTGTCTAGATTTTTTCTTCTATTAGATCTCAATAATAGCAAAATAAATAACTATATACATAATGTTAGCCTAAATTTTACCGTTAATCTTTCAAAAAATGCTGTGGTCGTCTCAGAAAGTAATCTATTGACTAAAATAAGACTATTATTTATATAAGTATGATCCCATCTTAAATGTAATCATTAATTCTTTTATTTGATCCAAAGTTAATTTGTTCTTAAGGTAATAATTTTGACTTTGTATGATTTTAGGCCAAAGTCCTATTAGGCTTAATTCAGTAAATAGGTTTTTCAACCAACATATAAAAAGTCAATAAAATCATCGATTATTTGCGTTTTATCAAGTGGATTACCTTGATAAAAATATTAGCTGTTAATCTAATATCCAATATAATATCGAAGCTTTTTTTTATCAAAGATTAAGCTTAGGTTTATTATTATTATTTTTAAACAAAACAAGGGCTAACGTGTTGAATTTGTAAATATTCAGCATAGATATGATGATATCTATTCCAATGAAGTAATTTTTTACTATAATTTTATAAAATTTATTTTATAATCATTGTTTTTATAGTAATAGTAGCAAACCCAACAAATAAATCTAAAAAATTTACTGATTCAGAATCTTTATCAAAAAGTTATGTAAAGTAAAATTTACTCTACTATATATAGATTTTTTTTTTGTTTTTTATGATTGATATAGATTTGGTTCTAGGATTTTTTTTTTTTTTTTGTATCACGGAATTTTATTGTAAGATAACATTATTAAAAACTATAATAAAAAAAATATGAAAAAAAGAAAAAGACGTATAGAAAAGACTATTATCCTAACTAAAATAAGCTCCTCTGCCGGACTACCGGCTGCGTACCTACGGGAAAAGGGTTCAATCTGCCAACCGAAAGACCCCCACCCGGCATTGCTTCAAGTAGGCTGGATGATTGAGGTTACGTGCAATCAAGAATTAAGCTCTTTGTTAATGAATAATAGTTCATTGAACCTACTGAGCTCCTAGTCAGAGCCTACTTCTAACAGGATTAATAAATTAGGCTCCAACTCAAACGTGGGATTGATCGACATGGCTTTCCTACAAATAGCTGTTAGACGCTGAGATCCGTCTGACTGTCGAACGCTGGACTTGTGCACTAGAATATGTCTCAGATGTGCTAAAAGATCGGTTCCTCCTGTTTCGAGGTGGTTCTCATCTGGAATCGCTATGCGCTGTCACCACTATTCCCAACCAAGAATAGTACAATTCTGTGTGAA
>LSSL01002593.1:0-22066 GCA_001953115.1 Smittium mucronatum
AAAGAAAGAAAGAAAGTCGAATATCATAAAGAGATAAATACCATACGAAAAAATTACTGTATAAAAGGCGCTGCAGCCGAACTCTTAAGAAAAAATTACGCTTCAGATATAATTAAAATTCATTAACAATTTATTATAGTTCGTCCACTAAATTTTTACAACTCTTAAATAAACATTTTTTTTTCTGAAAATACCTAAAGACATTAATTCTTTAATATTTCCATTACTTTTTTTCTCTTCGTTAAATACTACTCTTAACCTTATTTCTTACTAAAAACAAAACCCCAAAATAGCCCAAATCAAAAAAAATAATAATATAAGTCAAAACAAAAAAAAACAACTTGTCACAATAAGTCTCAACCAAATTTAATTTCATAATTAACAAAGTGCATTACTATGACTACAGAAAATTCTACCAACTTTCAGGAATCTGCTGGGAATCCGCAGGAAAAAGTAGAAGCTTCAAAGGACCGCATAACTTTGCGGAAGAAGTCTATCACAGACCAAGAAAACCCTCAACATATATATATGATTAATGATTTGATTGCGAAACTATGAGTTTTAAAACATATGAAGGATTACATTCCTGTCTATTTTTATACTAGATTTAAATAGTTCAATTTATTCCGATTTTTCTAACTGGTTAAAATAAGTTTAATTAAAATAAATGCTAAGATAAAATTAAATTAAAGAATAGGAGGTTTTAAACGATCAGTCTTCGGTTCGAGCTCATGACATCCCGTCATTGCCACTTCCTAACACCAAAAATAGACTATGCAAAAATTAATTTATCTCAAATCTTAATATTAAAATTATTTTACAACATAACTTAATTAGAAACCATTTTATCAACATAACTTAATTAGAAACCATTTCTGCAAATCCTTAACAAAAGAAATTATCGTATTCCATGAAGATAAAAACAGCAAAAAATGCTTGAGGTTTCAAGTTTGATGTGTTGGAGAGGTAGTACTGCCCCAAAACCATATTGTACTACCCCTATATCTTCATCATTATCGAAATATCAAAGTAAATCGTGTTTTAATGTACACCAAAAATTATTTTAATGGTGCCTAAATTTCTAATAACACTGAAAATTTTATTTTCTTGGAAAATATAGCGATATCAAATCTAAATTAAGAAAATCAAAAAAATAATAATAATCCACACGCCTGATAGTCGGTACTCGTAAGTCACAATGACATCCGCGCCAAGGTTTATCTACCTGTCATAGCGAATCTAACTCCCCTATTTCTATAATTCATAAATTAACATATTAAATTATTAAATTATTTTACCTGATGGCAATTTAGATTCGATTTGAAGATATCTTTATCGCATAGTATATTTATTGGGTTCAGTAGTTTTTCATTTTCAATAGCAGGACTCAATTTTTGTTGTCATTCTGTCTAGTTGTAAAAACTGATTCTGTAATTACGCTTCTTTTCTTTTAGAGCTTAAAGAACTAATACATGAAATACTAAGCGGAATTAAAAGAATATTCTAATCCAAGCTACTACCAAATATTCGGCATCTTTTACATAGACCTTAGTGAGCTTTCAATTTTTATCAGTCATTTTTATCTTGAAAATTAAACCAACAGTATTCTCAATTGGCCACAATAAAACATTTTCCATAGTTTTATAATAATCCTCACAGAAAATAGCAATCATTTCTTTGATACTTCAACTTTACCCATAAAAAGATATTTGCAACTCCTGCTAGTAAAACGTCTGGTGTGTCAAAGAATCTCCCATATTACTATTTTGTAGAAATAAAAATTTTAAACTTGACAAAAATAAACTTCGTAACTTTTTTATATTATCTTGTGGTTTTGTTGGTATATAGCATAACTTCATCTTGATTTGGCCATTCGTATGAAAATTGTCTCAGAACACTTATTTTGTTTATTCAATGCCATTGGCAACTTTTACATATATATTTGTTATGCGTTAAAATTAATATGAGATCCACTAATCAAACTGTAAGTTTAAAAATAATTATATATACCATTGGTTTCATAGCTGTATTTAGTCCAATAATCTAAACATAAAGTATTTGTTGTGAGGAAACATCCAATGGCATGTGTTATTCAAATCCATTGCTACGATTATCTTCCTATATTGGAGAAGCCAAAAGTTGACTAGCAAATGAAATGGATATCCTTACTGAAATATCTTTCAATCTAATATATTAACTTGCTTTGTTATTATCAGGATATTTTGTCATTTTATTTCAAAAATTTATAGGTATATTTTCTAACTCTACTATCAATTTAATCCTTCTCTCGATACAGTGTCTATAGACGATGTACACCAAATTCCTGTATTAATCTATTTCTCTACAATTTATACATTATACTCAAACCCTCTAGCCTTTATATATATCTGCGCCGAAATTTCGTATTCTCCTTTTCATTTTCTTTATTCTGCGTTAATTGCATTAAATACCTGATTTTGTCATGAATTACAAAATCCCTGGCAGTGAAATAGATATCCCGGAAAATAACTCCAATGATTCACATTCTTTAAATAATAAACTTAAATCTCCATATCTGAATCCTAACGACATTCCCTCCATTCTTGAATCTGATTTCTCCGAAAATAAATCTTCCTATGCTGACAGTTCCCCTAAAGGATCCTCTGTAACGAATTTAGATTCTCATGTCGAATTGCTTAACAAGAAAAAAATTAAGAAAAATGAAAAAAAATACGTCGAAGTAAAGGCTTCTGAAGGCTATCGCTGGATCATGTCTAAACTTAGAAAGGATACTGGTAAATCTTCTATTATAAGTGATTCCTCAAAGCGCACTAACTCAATATCTCAATCAGTCCGAGGTAACACTTTCTTAAAAAGGAACGTTACGATTGATTCTAACAATTCCTCTTCACTAAAATTAAAAACACCTGACTCTTCTAATGTTTATCCTATGTTGCAAGGTCCTGAGGAATCTTCCAGTAATTCCGCTCACAATAAATTGCGCAAACCTTCTTTCTGGAGTATTCTTAAACAGCCCATTAAATCTAACAATGAAAATTCAGCTGATAATAACGGTTCAATAGATTCTACTGAAAAGCTTTCCAAAACATACAGAAAAGATTCTTTGCCTGGAAACATTCTTCAATCTAAAAATTCCAGATCCGACCTTAACATGTATCCCTATACAACTCCAAGCTCTAATTCCATATTTTCCAATAGCGATGTTGATCTAAATGCTAATTATGAATTATATGGTTTGTTGAAAAATCCAAAGATTGATCAAGCCAATATTTCCGATAACAAAAGTGCTAGCTTGTCTGATGTCTCCAACTCTAAGCCTCTAAAAATATTTCCAGCTAGTCACACTTCTGAGAATTTGCATTTTGGTTTTAACTCTCTTTCAATTAACAAAGATCATCCAGATCTGTATGTACATAATCTTCCTGACAATCTTATTCTTGAAAGCCCCAGCACTTTAAACTTAAACTCTAAAAAATCAGCCGCTACATCAAATATAATTGAATCCCCAGTAAATCCCATTTCAATTCCTCTTCCTGAAAATGTAAATAATTCAGAAAGGGTCCCTTTAGCTTTAAATTATTCTGGAAAACATCCTGTTAACAATGCCGAATTCAACCAAAATCATTTATATTCTAATTCAACTCCCGAGGATTTTTCCAGGTTAATTTATAATTATTATTCTGATCCTTCAATAGTTTTGATTAGCCCCCTTAAGGATCCAAGTGATTTTGCGGAGTTTTTGGGCGGGAGAACCCCCTTTCAGATCAAGACTTTGGAGTTATATATGAGTATGTTTTCTTTTTCTAAAATCCGTCTTGATGCTGCTTTGAGAAAAGTATGTTCAAGACTTTTAATGCTAGCCGAGTCACAAGTAATTGATCGAATCCTTAAACAGTTCTCAAAAAATTATTTTTATTCTAACCCCGACACTCAGCTGAAATCAGTATCAAACACTCACACTGTTGCATTTTCCATATTCTTGCTAAACACTGATCTTCACCTCGCTGACATTAAACCCAGTGCACGTATGTCTAAAGCTCAATATGTCAGAAATACTATTGAAGCCATAAACATGAATTCTACCAGAGAAAAATCCATTGCACATACCACCTTTGTTGATAGCGGCAAGATTTCTGATTCCTTAAAACTTTTATCTAATTATGAACCCGAAAAATCCATGGTCTCTCCATATACAGAAGATAATAATCATATAAACGATATCGAAATCTCATCTTCCTTACCCAAGTACCATGTAACTTCCCCTAATTCTCCAATTACCAGCTATGTCGAAGAGTTCATTCTCAACATTCCTAACTCTTCAAAATCTACTGGTGGGTTCATATCAGAAATAAAATCAGACCCCTTGGGTGGTAAGTTCAATATTATAAGAGGTCGCTCTCAATCGCGTACTTATGTGAAAGGAAAAGCTATAAATGCCGACATTGTTCGCTTCAAGGCTAGTAGTGTTGACCCTTTTTATTTCTCTGATCAAAGCCCGAAATCTGACTTGGGATCTTCTTATTCTAATGCTAATGAGCTTAATAAAAAGGGACATCAAATTACAAGTAGTAAAAGTGAATTAAACATCAGCAAAGATTTCAATCTTGTAACTTTGCATGAAGATTCATCATTTTATCCGCACCCTTCGAAAAATGTTTCCCCCAATAAAAACAGCTTCCAGACCTCAAACAAGTTCATTACCACTTTTAAAAACCACTCCTACCCTAGGCAATCGGATGATCCTGCTCAAAATAACATGAATCTAAATAGTAGCCTAGCTAATATTCCTTCGAACTCCTCTAAATACTTCTTTGGGAGTCCAAAAAACAACTCAAATCCTCCGTTAATGGATCTTAACATAAGCTCATATCTACGAGATATTTATAGTAGCATTAAGGAAAACCCATTAGAAAAACCTATAATAAGTTCTCATTCAAATAATAGTCAGGAAAGAGCAGAACCATCATCTATCTATGGTTTAACAGAAATCTCCAACAACGTATTTTCTGATAATAAAAAAAGTATGAATAATTATCTGTCTAGATTTTCTACAGGTGTAGGAGACTCCTTTAATAATTCAAACC
This sequence comes from Smittium mucronatum, assembly GCA_001953115.1. Classification (NCBI taxonomy): domain Eukaryota; kingdom Fungi; phylum Kickxellomycota; class Harpellomycetes; order Harpellales; family Legeriomycetaceae; genus Smittium; species Smittium mucronatum. The sequence continues at coordinate 5,085 of LSSL01002593.1, forward strand.
CCAATCCATTGGTTAAACAACAATATTTAACAAAAAAGTTATCTAAAAGCAAGAATATTGTTTCTGAGGACTTACATTTGCATCCTAGCAAAAGATATGAATTAAAAACGTCTATGGATGCTAGAAATTCATTATCAACTCAATCAAACTATAGTTCAAAAGCTATTAATTATGTTAATTCATTTACAGCCAAGAACCAAGATTTTAGTGACTCTAAAGAACCCAGTCCATCTACTGTCCGCCAGAGCTCCACTATCACACAGGGATCCAATTTTCCTAAAATAATAGACCTAAAGTATAACCCTATCTCTAATAACCCTGTAGCCTCGAAATTATACTTTAGATGTGGTTTATTAAATCGAAAAATCCTTTTCGATTCTTACGGCAAAAAGCCATCAAATCGCTCATGGAGAGGATGTTACTTGTCAATAGCTAACGGAAAAGCCATGATGTACAAAGGAGATAACTCTTCAGCCCCTAGGATTGGTTTGGTAGGCTCACTGCCCTCTGATGTACCATTGCTAAACTCCATTTATTTAGTGCATTCCTACTCCCAAGTAATGCCCAAGCCAGGATATTCATACACTAAACCACACGTTTTCGCATTAACGCTAAACGATGGCAGTGTTTATCTCTTTCAAACATTTGAGGCGGAAGAAGCTAATCAATGGTCTTTTGCTTGTAACTATTGGGCTGCTTTATTTACCAAAGTTCCATACATTGCTGGTAGTGTAAATAATTCTGAGTATGGTTGGTATTCTCAAAATAACTTGGCTAATCGAAGCAACTCTATGATGGAGTTAGGTATTGACTCAAAGACAAATGGATCTAAAATGTCAGTTTTGGGATCAATATCCTTTTCCACTAAAAAATTAGACAAAATCGATTCGGTCAAAGATTCCAATCGACACGTTAACATTAGCGACTGGGCTCCTCCTCCCAATCCAACTCAGCTGGTGTTTCACGATGAGAAATCTCAAATTGAAGCATTTAGTAAACATATTGATTACTTGGACAATGAACTCAATACTCATAAAACAGCACTTGCTCAAATTAATGAGAGGTTTCATGAAAAATCACTTGTTTATAATAGAGCATTTAACAACTGGGAGAAAAAGGCACAATATTTACTTAAAGAGCTAATTAAATATAAGAACTACATCGATTGCTTAAAAGCTGCGATCAAAGAATCTGAGTCTTTAAACGAAAATAATATTGAGAACATTGCCAGAACTAACTCAAACGTCGAAACTTTGATGACTTCAGATAATGAATTAGACGCTTCTCTTCTTACTAGCAATACTCGCGATAGACAAAAAAACACATCTGGGACCACAAACAGCTCATTTTCCAAACCGATCCCTAAACTCAGAAAAAGTACCTCATCAAAAATTTTTGATGTTAAGCAGCTTCAGATTGTTGATAAACCGAACCAAAGCCGATCTTCCCCTAAAAAACTCAATTCCTCAGTGTCCTTTAGCGACGAATCTAAGGCTAAGACAGACGTTTTTTTCCGAGATGATTTAAACATAAATCATAACAGAAAAAATGGGAGAAATAATGAAACTCAACTTATATATAGTTACGATCCAGGATCATTTAATTTGGGATACTTGAATTCAAAAAGCGATGAAAACCAGCCTTTGGATATCAACAAGAGGAATTTTAATAATATAGAAAACGATGCAGAGCTTTTGGAAAGGTTGACTCGCAAAAGCATGTCCGACCCGGCTCCTCTTACTAGTTTAAAAAATGAATCTGAATATTCCTTTCTACGGTTTTTGACACCTACTAAAAATCTAAGACTTCAAATGGATCCAGTTTCTGAAAGCAAAACCGGAGATCGCGAAGAGGATAATAGGTTAGAACCTTTGAGTATTGGAGGCTCATCAAAGCTGACAGATCTCTTCAAACCTCTAGATATATCATCGCACTTAATGGATCTGAACCCATCTTCAGCTAAAGTCAAGAGAAACAGTTCACCAATTAAACCCCAAAGCCACAATATTGACTTAACCCGACTGCTAATTGTTAAAGGGAAGAAAGATTTTATTTTGAGTAGCCCTTCTTTGGAGTTGGAAAATAGATCAAGAAGTCATCGGAACTCCAAAGACTCGAGCAACGGTGATTCAAAACTAAGGATTTCATCCACTAAGAACAAAGAATTTATTAGTAAAGCTGAAAGACGAGGAAGACAGAAAAAGAATCAGGAAGGCGTGAAAAAACTATCATCAATCCCGAATTCTAATGAATTGTTGGACGAAAATACGACTAAAAATAACATGGAAAACTATTTTAATAACAATATCCATGATCAAACAGATCCAGCAGACAGTTTCGAAGGATATTTCAAGGATTATGAGTACTTGGGCAGAAAAATGATAGTCGAAGGCGAACTAGGTAGCCCATCAAATCTAAGCGCCTCACAGTCAGATCAAAAGAATTTTGGGAAATCGAGTTTAGAAAAATACATAGAAGAGTTAGCAAAGATAGACAAGCCTTATAAGAAGGATAGTGGGGAGATTGAAGACCAAACAAAGAACAATTTCACTAAAAAAACAATAAGACCTCGGATGGCGGCTCATTACTATAAGGTAACAGATAGAGATGAACAATACATATCAAGTTATTCATTTTTTATCGAGAGACCTAAAACAGCCCCGATTCAGAAAAGCAAAACAGAACCTTCAAATTCAAAGTAAGAGCAAGCAATAATAGATGGAATGGTCTAATATTGGATCAGCGAAATTTACAAGTCATATCCATCCAAAAATAATCTAAAAACTAATATTTTTCTTGTATTTATTCCACTTTTGTAGCTAATATTAACAATCTTTATTTATATTTTCTAATAAACAATGACAGTTAATGAGATATATTTGATTTGGATGAACCAGAATTGGCTAGTAGTATACGTGAGAGGTTTAGAGCTTTGACGTCCAGAATGCTCTATATACTCTGATTCGAGGAAATTATGGGAAATCCATTTAGAAATTAGCCATTATATCCTATTAAATTATATTTTAACTCAAGGGGAAAAAAATATCATTTTTATCGTCTATAAATCAATGGCTAAGTGGTTTACTGGCAGGTAAACAGTAAAGAAGGTAGGAAGCTGATAGGCGAATTAAATTTAACTAGATAAGAGAATGAAAAGCCCAAACTGAGGTAAGAATAGATAAAAGAATAGAGATTGAAGCCTCACTAGACCAGAGATAGATTAATCTTTGAAAAGAAAAAAAAAGAAATCAAGGTAGGGATTTCTTTACTTTTTTTTTTCCAGTTTTTTTTAGGGTTTTAGATTGAAAACTACGCCAACTGTTTATGCGATCGTCACGAGATTGTTCCCATTCTCGAGCTCTTTTTTGAGATTCTAGGATTTCCAATTTGGCTTTTTCTTTTGATAGAAGTTCAGCAGCTTTACGTTCAGCTTCGGCAGTAGCTTTGCACTTTCTTTGCCATTCTAATTCCAAGATCAAAGATCTAAATTTGGAGCGAATTAAATCAGTAGCTAGTTTAGTAGGAGGCTGAGTATCATTGGGAAGAGAAGATTTCGTTTTGGGAGAAACAGAAAGTTCCTTTCTTAGAATTGATTCAGCATCGGACATAATCTTAAGGAGAAATCTTCTGTTATCTTGATCTAAAAGCTGATCTTGGGCCTGCTTTAAAATGTCGAAAGCTTCGACAGCTTTAGGATGCTGAGTTTTGTCGGGATGAACAAGACGAGATTTGTGACGGTATGCTTTTTTAATAAGATCATCATCGCAAGTGGTATCAACTTCGAGAATAGAAAACGGATCAATTTTTGGCATTTTGAGAATGCGTTCGACCTCAGCAGAACGATTGATTTGAGTTATTGCAGACTTGAAAAAATTGTCCAAGTTGACATCCAAATCATTGACTGAACCTTTCATCGACTTCGAATCTTTTGAGGTAGACATGCTACAGAAATACTGGGAAAATGATGAAGCTAATAAAAATTTAATGCTTTAAAATGAAATTTTTTTGATATTGATTAACTTGTAGGATTTTAAGTGAAAATTCACGAAGATGTATTTGGCAGAAATTATATTTTGCCCAGTTAACACGTCTAAAATTTTTATAGATAAAAAAAAGGTTAAATGTTAAAAACGTGTTAAATATCCAATAGAAAATCAAATTAGTAAAAAGACAGCCAAATTATAAGTCTGGCTGTCGATTTTTCAAATAAAGGTCGATTTAGGCAATAATATGTCAAATTAGCCATTTTGCATTAAAAATAGTTCAATATGAAGTCAAAAAAAAACTATATCAACAAAATCCTCTAATGATATTTAAAGTACTGAAAGAAGTTTAATAATAACAATAATAACGCGCAAAATTTGGGGGGTGGGGGTTTCTAATCTATGTATAAACTCGATTATTTAAGAGTTTAAAAATATTTTTTTCTTTATTATTTTAATATCAATAATTTAAAATATTAAATCCTTTAAACTTAAAAACTTTTAAATACTATGGTCTGATGGAAAATGGGATATTTCAAATAAAAAAACTTTTTCGAATTACTCGCACTTTTGGAAAATAAAATATTCCAAAAAAATTAAAAAACTACAAATCTACTGTTTACTACTGCATAAACTTGAAAATTTGCATGTGTCCTAGCAAGATGAAAATTTGTGATTTTTATAATGGTAAAAGAATATAGTTTTCTCAAAATGACCATCATTTAGAATTTGATAGAGATTTATCCAAAAACTTCAAGGATGATGTTTTAGAGCTCAGTAAAAATTGTTTTAAATCTTGCTATATAAAGAAAGTATTGGAAAGCAGATTTAGATCATTTGGAATTAAAAAAATTTAAAGTTATGTTAAAAACGAAAAAATCAAAAATAAATCAAGAGACTGCCCCACTTTATAAAAATTTATTAATATTTGTGAAATAATTAAATTGAAAGAAGCAACTGATCTTCCCCACGTAGCTGATTATTCAAACGATATATCAAATATATGATCACTTATAACCTCTAAATATGGATTAAAAATTTTATCTATGGATAAAAATATGCACATATATTCCACTTTTAAATTAGTGGAGGGAGATTATACTGTGATAATAGCAAAGTATATCTGACATAAGACAAAAATTTATATCGTGTCGATATCTGTAGTAAGCAAATATTATACTGAATCTTATGCTTGAATTTTGGAAACTTTAAAATGAGAGATTAATAGGTAACGATTTTTTGGAGGGATAGAAAACATCATAGAAGACTCAGCCCCTCAAATTTCATGCACCTCAATTTCTTTCACTCTAAGATGAAAAGAATACATTATTGGTTTCTTATTTCTAAAAATATGATAAACTGATAAAGGGTTTAGATGCAAAAATTAAAAATTTAATATATAGCGATTTTACCAAGCTTCAACTTATGCTAACAATTTATTTATTTGAAAAGGTAAAGAATTTATTTCTAATAAAATGGAGAATTTTCTGATATTTTGAAACAACAATTTAAAAAAAAAATTATCTCTGGTATGAGGTGGTCAGTTTATTTTCCCCATCAACAAACAGCTCTTTTAAAGATTCAATATAACCTTAAAGAAAAAGTGTTAAAATTGGAACAAAGTAAATATCTTAACTTTTTTTAAAATCTCATTTAAGGCGCTTTAGGATTATGTAGACTGGTAAAAAGCATAATTTCAAAAAAATAACTACAATGAAACAGTTCTGCTTAAAAGCTCAAAAAATTGGTTCTTATTTATTTTGGAGGATGTTGATTTCAAGATATATCTTTTTATAGATAAGGAGTTAAGTCTCGAAAGAAAAAATTAAATCGTAGCATCAATTAGAAACAGCAGTTGAAACAGGTTCGAAATCATTTCGAAAGATTTTGAAGATTACTGTTATATATTTTTCAAAATTCGATTAAATAGTTGGAGAGACGTTTTTTTTTCATGCATAAACTTTTTAGAAATTAAAAAGTGCTATCAACCATGCTCGTTTTTTATTCAAGTAAATTCTCTCGATCTTCTAAAAGTAACATTATTAAAGTTTTTTAGAAAAGCAGGAGGGCCAAAAAAGATACATAAAAACCAAAGTCTTAACAGTTATTAATACAGAATACTTTTTTATAATTTATTTTACTTTGAATTATAATAATAAAAATATTTAAAATATGAATCCACGCAATAAATTTTAAGCTTTTTTTAGCTTCATTAACTTTTTTCACTATTTAGTTGCTATTAAATATACATAGCTTAAAACTGATGCTTACAATATCATTTAATGTATATTAAATGTAAATTATTGATATTTATACTACTAAAAACTCATTCTCTTAGAGTGATGATCGGCTTATGTAATTTTTATAAATTCAGAAAGATTTTCTTAATTCGATTAATTTTAAAATCTAATACTATATATATCATATTCACAAGATCGAATTTAATATAAATTATTTTGAAATGCTCAACTTACTGGGAATATTTTATAAAGTAGGTAGCTTCTCGGTGTATTTTTCCATCTATTTGTATTGTTAATAGCTTTCGGTGAGCGGTAAAAGGGGTTTCAATTTATCGGGCGATAGTGCATTGAATATCATTCATTCAAAAATTTGGCTTTGGAAAAATTTAATAATCATTTATCGTAGAATTTCAAATTTGGAGTAAAAGAAGTTGTATTTCTATATAAAAAATATCCATATATTGTTTTATATAAATCCTTATATGTTCAAACAAGGAAATATGCGCTTATGGATATATTTTTTTTGGATTTTTTCGATATTGATCACCCAATAATTTCAGATATATCAACACAAGAGTTTTAGAAATTATCATTGGGCCTCTTTTTATCTATCAGAGCCATAGGTGGAAATTAAAAAAATCTGCTTAAATTTTTTTGACTGATTTTAAATTCAAAATAGTCTAAATTGACAGATTTATACCTAAATGGACCTTTTTTTAATCAATTGACATCTAGATTAATAATAACAGATATTTTGCTAATTTTGCAGTTATTTGTCAATTTGACAAAATTTTATTCGCCAATCAAAAAAAAAGTGACATAATCATAATTAATTGAGTCCCTTTTTCCCAATCACTTTTACTGGTCACTTTATTGATAAAGTCATTCCAGTAAATCGATTTGATTTAACTTAACTGCTTCTATTGAACAAAATTAAAAGGTATTTTCAACACGGAAGAGTCTAGGGTAATTAACATTCTCCTAAAAAAATAAACACCCAAAGAGTCGTTTAAGCAATTATTTGCTCTTTTGATATTTTTCAGGTCTTTTTGTCTTTTTCAGGTTTTTTTTTTTATCTCTTTTTTTTTACACCTAACTAAATTTTTATTGTATCCAAATATGGAAGAATAAATAACATAAAAATCCAATGAAATATAAAAGATATTTCTGAGATTTAAAGCTTGAATAGCATTATATTAAGTAAATAAATCAATATTTTGTAGATAATCTAGTATAGTAAAGTTGTAATGATAAAAATTCATGCAATTTGATGAAAAAAAAATTGAATGTAAATAAAAAAAGGTGAATAATTTTTTTTAAATCTTCAAGAAAGATTTGCTGTATAAAGAAAATCTTATCACCATCACAATTTTAAACCCTTTAACTAAAACGATATTTATTATCCTTCTGGGATTCCCTTGAAGCTGAATAAAAACTATTCTAAAGCATATTTTAGGAATCTAAACTAAAAAAAATTGCTATTCTATGTGGTTTAAAAGACTATTCTCACGAAAATTAAAAGACCCAGATTAAATTTTGCGCAAGATTTACCGAAAAAAGGGTTTTAAATATCAATTTAAAACCAAAAAAAATTATTCGATACCTTTTTTTGATTATTTTTACCTTTAGACTACACATATTTAAGCACAAAAGAACCATATGTAATCAAAAATACATTTTAGATGCCTATTTAATTCTAAAAATCAATACATACTTTGGAAGAATGTAAGATTTTTCTAGAGTAATAAAAAAAATAAATTTAAGGAAAAATGAGATAAAATTTAATGATAGATCTAATATATTTTTTTGGATTCAGGCGGCTAGAAATAGTTTCAATTTTTGCCTAATATTTAGAAAGGTTGGATTGTTTTGTTTTTTTTCCGAATTTCATAACTAAATTTTAATATTTTTATTTTTCACTTATGGCTCATAGAATGAACGTGTATTTTAATATGCGAGATAACAGAAATAAAAAATCAATTCAACCTAAACCAATTTGATAATTTTATAGATTTTTTTAACTTTATTCGATTAAAATTGAAAAAAGTATATTAAAAAATATTAAGCATCAGTTCTTCTTAGGCTTAAGTTTTTTTGAATTTTTCTTGGTCTTCCTAAGCTTTTTCTTTTCGTGATCAAAGTTACAGAAATCAGTCCGATTAGCCCATATTTTATGAAATAAAAGTAATTTTTTATACAATTCTTTTTTAAAAAAAATGAAAGCATTAATAGAATACATATTTGTATGTTTTGTCAATATGATTAGAGTAAATAAAGATGTAATTCGAAAAAATGTTGACCCTTTGGTCTAAAGAAAAGAAATTTAAGCCCATAATATGATATTTCAAGTTATCTAAAATTTCTTATTGAAAATTTAAATCAAAATAAATACTCAATTTTTTTCATCTCTATCAAATATAAAATATGCCAAAAAATTTGGCGTTTTTATATGGTCTAATCGTCCTAAATAATTTCCCCAAAATTCGGCTTGTAAAATTTTTCATATTCTCTAATAATTTCAATTTATAGAATTTAAAAATCGATTAATGATTGAGTCCTCCTTTAAAAATATTTTTCTTTAATCTTTTGGTCGAATATTTCTAAAATATTATTTTTCGATGGGCAAAATATGCTATAGCTTTCCAATTAAGTGTTTCTTATGTCTAAATAGTTTTTTTTATGAATTCAGCCACTCCAATTACACATTTAATTGACGATATTTATCATAAAAAATACTTTTTCCTTTTCAAATATTTTACATTTTGAGAACAAACTGCATCGCAGTTATATCTTTAAAATTTTCATATTTGAATTACGCAGTTTCGCTTTTTGATATTTTTTTATTCTATTCATTACGTGATACCAAAAATGTACGCTTCTTAAAATTTAATCGAATCCTCAGTCTGCAAATTACATAGATTGAGACGAAACTACAAATTCATCAGTAATGTTCCACATCAGCTCAAGGTTTTTAAATTAATTTTATTAAACAGTTAGAATCCACCTATATGATCCCTTTAAGTCATAATTAACAATAGAAATTTCCACTAGTACAAACATTTGGTTTTTATCTGCTTTTCCGGTAAAAATTACGGAAATTTTCCACTAACTAATTTAAAAGTGAAATCGATATGCAGTATTTTTGAATTAGAAAGTGTACAAATATGTTATTCTGAAGTTATTTTAGCTCATATTTTCCTCAAGGCACTGCAATAATCTGCTAGACAAGGAAAAAAATACAATGTTATTTTTTGATACGATTCACAACTTGATTAGAAAATTTGAGATTTGATTTTTTTAGAATTATTCGACTTTAAAAAATTATTTAATGTTGAATATATTTGAAATTTCAACATATTCGCATGAATTTACTATAATTTTTCTAATAATATTAGAACTGTGTCACATCTTGTGTGCATAAAATATCATCTCTTTTAAATTTGTTTTTTTATTTTTTACAGAATATAATTGCAAATTATTTTTTGATCTGTAAATTTCAATTCTTCTATCATGGAATTTTTTATATTTTTAAATTTTCAGGACAATTTTTTGCTATTTTACCCAGAAAATAGTAAAATTTTATTGTAAAACTGTTAGCTATTTTTGAATAAAGAATTCTAAATCAGTTTCCGAGATCAAAATCGTCTAGGCATTCTATCAACTTCCAATCTAGATACATGACTCCCATTATTTATTTTTTTATTCAGGGAAAATAATCATTTTCGATAAAAATTTATTGTAACTTGAAAGGTATGCCGAAGTAAACATCATATAAAGAATACCATAACTCAATATATATATGGTACATCAGAATTTGGGTCATTTTAATAAAAAAATACAAATAGAAACTTTATTTTCCGTTTGATGTAAATTTTGCTTAATTATAAATTTTAAAATTTCACTATAAAAAAAATTGAAATTTTATTTAACTTTTTTCTCTATAAATTTAATTCTATACCAAATAATATGTACTAATTTTGATTTTTTTTGATTTTTTATTACTGGATAGCATAATGTGATACATGATTTGGCCTATTTTTTTACTCATGTTGTTAAAGTTAACTTGGAATTCCCAAAAAAGTATAATCATACGCAATCGAAAAAACAATATGCAGGATTATCGGGAAGATATCAGTAGAAAAAAAAAAGATCTAAAAATTTCTCAAAGATCTGAAAAAAATCAAAATGGCATATCATCATTTAAAAAATTGTATATTTGACTAAATATATATATTTTTATTAACAAAAATTATTTTAACCAATAATAATATTTTTTTTTTAAAATGTATTTCAGCTTTTATAAGTTTTTGATCATTTAAAAATTTTCCGATGTTTTGGAATTTTTCGGATTTTTTATTTTTTTTGCCTGAGCTTTTATGCGAAAAATATGTTGTCTTTATAAAATCGCGTAAAATAATTTCTATTTACAGAAAAAATTATAAAAAAAACTGCAAAAAATGCAAAAAATGCTAAATATTAAATGTATTTGATTATTTCAAACTCAGCACTAATTTCTATACATAATGCATTAAAAAAATATCAATAAAATTATAAAAAATATCAATTTATTAATATCTGATTTATTTAAGACTTTATAGATAAAAAATATCATATTTACCTTTCGTTCTTAGCTTATATATTTGTAAAAAAATATTTTCCAGTCAGTTCACTTCAAAAAAAAATTAAATGTAACAACTTTCGAATTTTATTATAGTTTAGATATTAGTTTAGAGCTAAAGCCACGGTGTTTTAATAAGAAAATTATATATCCATTTTTAGAGATATTAACAATTTCAAAACAATAAAGCGGATTTATTATATATTTATTACGCATACTTTTTTTAAATGCTTATGTTAGCAGTAAAAAATAGAAAATATGCTTTATAAATGAAATTTTGATGTAATGGTATAAAATTACTTCAAATTGGAAATTTCGACATGGAATTATTGTTTTTAAAATTTGATATATCTTTTAGTTTTTTTAAAAAAAGAAGTTGTAATCCCTTGTAAAATTCTTCCATAAATCCATCTTAAATGGTATTATAACAAAAATCTTCAGTTTAAATAATTTAACATTTATAGAAAGGATTCTATTTTTTAATTTAATAAATGAAATTAATGAATTTAATAGAACCTTAATCTAAATTTATATCATTAAAACTTAAACTTAAATTTACAAATATTTTTATTTTCTAAATCCCTTAAAATTAAATTAATCTAGAATAATTATTGTGATATGATTTTTATATATCATTTCAATGTGTATGAATATAACTATAATACATGCTATAAAATTCAATTTATTATTTAGTTTAGGAACACAAAAATTTAATATATCATTCATAAAAAGTCAAAAAACAATCTTATAAAAAGACCAGTATCTAATTATAATAAAATTTTTACGTTGATATACATTTTCTGTAAAAAAAACATTAATAGCAAACTCATTTTTACCAAGACATAACACCTATAATAGATTTTATATTTTGTATTTTTCTAGAAAAAAGTAAACAAAGACAAGATTTATAATTTTTTTAAAAATAAAAATAAGCTTTTTTTAATAACACAAAATAAGTTTTTTATTTTTAATTTGCCATTTAAAAATAGTGCTGGATAATAATTATTTTATTTAATATATTTTTTATAAACGGAAATTATGTTAAGCGATTTATTAAAGACACTAGAATTTTCACATAAAAACTCAGTTAAAAAAATATAACACCAAAAAATTTCATAAAAATCAGAAACTTTTTAAATTGTTTGATTATTGCTTAAAACCCCATGGATATATTTAAAAAATCAATCTTTATTGTTTATATATAAAAAAAATTTAATATTATTTAGTATACTCAAAAGATACATAGAGTTTTTTTTTTGAAGATCCAGTCTAGTGTTTAATTTTATAAATGAACATTTTTATTCTATTAATCTTATAAGTTTATTTTACGGAAAGCTAACCGATTTTAATGAGCTAAAAAGAAATTCTACATAAAATCTACGTGAAAATTATATTTAATCAATATGCGGTGTTTTTAATTATATATTAATCTGCAAATTTATTATTTTGGTTTAAAAAAGGAGGTTTTAAATATTAAAATTAAAGAAGCCAATTTTGATTAGTTTTTATAAATTTTTAAACATTTATTTGATTTTAAGTGCTGCATAATAAATTGGTGAGTTATTTAGTTTCGATGAAGTAAAAGAAATGATTTTTTATATGGTTTGAATTTTGAGTTTTAATAATACCAGCTTCAATTAAGAATGGCGTTATAAAAACGAAAAAAAAAAAATTGCTTGAAGAGTAATTATAATTACAAAAAATCTTTAAGGTATCACAAAAAAGTTATTTTCAGTATTATGGAAATATAACATATTCTATATAAGTCCCAAACGGGCTCTCTAATGAATTTTTTCCCATTTTATCGAGGAAAGTTGGAATGATTATATATATCAAATTTATTACGCAAGCTTCTTTAGGGGATTTTTGATAAATTAACATCAATAATAACTCGAAAATTCAGGGAGCTAGAATTTATCTACATAATATAATATTAAAAAACACTCTTAAAAAAAGCTTCAAGAATTATAACACATTAGATCTTTAAATATAAAATTTATATTCAAAATTTTAAATTCAAGTGATTATTCTTATTATCCGGGCTTTCAGCACATTAATTTAGTCGTCGATATACAAAAGTAAGCAATATAAGCAGTGATCAACTATTTAAGTTTTTTATACACTTTACAAATATAATTATTTTGTTTTATGCTTAGTTGATTTTAAGCAATAATTTATAACTATTAGGCTTTTAAATGCAATTTTTTGTATTTAAAAAATCTTTATTTCTTACTTTAAATATGAAAATGTTTTATTTCAATATACAATGAAAATTTCATGAAAGCTTGACTCAAAATAAACGGAATCTCACCACCTTAATGCGTAGGGAATAAATACAATCTAAATCTATTTTAAATGACTGAAAATAAATAAAAAAACATTCGGGGCATCTGTAATTTTATATTTAAGATAAAAAATAATAAGGAACTCAAATTTTCCTTATATAAATGTAAAAATCCATCATAATTTAAAATTTTATTTTAAACGTGATTTCACTTGGAATAGGTTATTACTAAAACTATTTTTCAGGGTTAATAGAGATATCAGCAGGTTAGCTATTGTACGAGAAACTTTTTATTAATAAATAAAACTCAATAATGGTATTCAAAACCATAAAAAAATAGCTAAATGAATTCATGAAAATAGAAAGGTAACATTTCCTAAATAATATAGTATATAATAGTAATTTTAGAATCTATTTTCATTTGACTGTTATTGGATAAATTAAATCTTTGAAAATTCCATAATCAGACATATTATAAAGCATACGTTGATTTATGCAAATATAAATAAATAAATAAATTAACTTTCGTGAAATAAGCTTAAATATTAGCTAGAAAAATCTTGAATTTTGTATTGTTTTGATTTATTTTTCTTGAATTTGTGTAAAACATCTTGAATTAAATTTAAATGGCTTTCAAAAAAAAATAATATTTTATGTGTTTAAAAATATAATTATCGACTTTCTACCCGTTTAAAAATAAAATATAAAAAAAAGTAATTTTTTTTGAGTTATATCGTATTTAATAGAGGGATAAATTTTATCTTAGATAATTTAAACGATAAGTAATTTATTTGAAATTTTATTTTAAACAAGTAATTTTTATGACAAAAGCCTCTAATTAAAAAAAGACACGATATAATAATCTAATATGTGTCTATTATTCATTATAGGTTATTTTTTTCGAAATAAAATTTCCAAAAAGTAATAAATAGTGAATTTAATTGATAACTTGAAATCTTTTTAACACTTTACGGATTATTTAAATTAGGTTTGTAATAAGTAATTGCTCTTTCATTAATTTAATATAAGAATTATACCAGTTATATTGGTATATTTGGTTAATTGGGGAATTGAATGTCAAACTATATTTTTTATCTCATTATTTATCTAAGATAAATATTTGGGAAGCAGAGAATAGTTTGCAATTTACTATATATCAAAGCTTTCTTATGTCAAAATTAAACTATAAAGTCAAAAATTACAATATTTAAGATTTAAATCTGAAATTTTTTTTATTAATTATGGCCGGTTAATAAAATTCTTCCCTTTTATCTTTTTTTAAAAATATCCCATATAATTTTTCAGCATAATTGGCTTAATTTTATAAAATTTCTAATGGAAAATCTTGATTTAACTATCACAGATTTATTTAAATTTTGCAACTTGAAGGGTTTAAAAAAAGTGATATTTTCGAAAATTAGTTCATCCCAAAACAATGATGCTAAATAAAAATTAATACAGAATATCAAGTAGGATATGATCATTGATAACCATACCCATTTAAAAGTTGATTTAGTTCTTTCAATGCCGTTTTCACATAAATCACTTATATTTTATTGTCAATGCTATCACTAGACCAGCAATTATTCCATAAGTTGGATAAATTAAGATTTACAAAAAATTGTGATCCCTAATGTATACAAAAAAAAGAAAGGGAAAAAATCACGCGCGATAATGGCTAATTAGAAAAATTGAATCTATTTATCCTCGATTTTTTGAATTTTTTTTTTATATCACGGAGTTTTTTGTAAGATAACTACATTGAAAACTATACTAAAAAAATATGAAAAAAAGAATAAGAAGTATAGAAAAGACTATTGTCCCAACTAAAATAAGCTTCTCTGCCGGAATACTGGCTGCTTACCTACGGGAAAAAGGTAAAATCTACCAACCAAAAGACTCCCTCTGACATTGTTTCAAGTAGACAGGATGACTTATATTACATACAGTCAAGAATTAAGCTCTTTTTCAAAGAAAAATAGTTCATATAAGCTACTGAACTCCTAGTCAGAGCCTAATTCCAAAAGGATTAATAAAAAAAGGTTCCTACCCAAAAGCGGGATTGAAAGACATGGCTTTCCTACAAATAGCTATTAGAAGCTGATATCCTTCTGACTGCCAAAGGTTGGACTTGAGCACTACTATGTCTCAGCTGTGCTAAAAGATCGTTTCCTCCTGTTTGGAGATGGCAATCATCTGTAATCGCTGTCCTTCGAATAGCTGTGCCCTGTCTCCACCACTCCCAACCAATAATAGTACAACGCTGCCTGAAATTTTAGTCTAGTATACTTCGAAAAATACAATATTAAGCCCCTAAACCACCGCAAGATATTTTAATCTTAGGGGGATTTTTTCTAATATAATTCTAAATGCGATTTATTTTTAATAAATCAGATATGGTTTTTGATAAACTAGATGTGATTTAAATAAGAAGCTGACCATTAATAATAGATCAAGTTATTCCGAAATAACCTATCTTTATTTTTTTTTAATTGGCTTTTTAATTTTTATATAATTATCAGACAATTAAATTTAATTATCTTTCATTTTAATTTATTTAAGAATCAGAAATAAGCTATTTAGTCTAACATTAAACAATAGATCAGTCAAAATAAAAAATTCAGAGGGTTGTTAAGATATTAGGGCGCAGGTTTTTTTAAATTGAGGGGTTTTGACTTTACACTTACACAACTAAAATAAAATCTTTGTTGAATAATCGATTATTTCTTTTTAACTTATCTATTTTTTTGCGAATATCCCGGATCTAAACTTTTTCAGATATGCTATATCCTATTCAAGAAAAAAAAAATTAGTATATGTTTCTTAAAAATTTATTAGTTCTTTTTTAATTGAAGTGGCTATTTCAAAATAACAGTATGAATGAAATAATTAACGGGGTTCTCTTTGTTATAAATCCATTTTTCCAAATCATATAAAATCTGTCCCAATTTTGCAAATGTGATTTATCTATTTGATAAAACCAACTCGCAAATTAAATAAAGCCAACATCTTATTTTGATATAGCCTATTACCCACTATAATAATACTATTTTTTGAAAATATAGTACTAATTTTCAAATTCCGGGTATTTATTTCTTAGTTAAGAGAAAAATCTCATCATAATTATTAGCCTAATTGTCATTTCGCCTAATTAATTCGCTCAATTATTTATTCCCCCAATTTTAATCTCGCACCATTTACAAATTTTCATATTCCCAATTAGTCTCTTTTTAATTTAGACGTAATTACCAAATTCAAATTCAATATCTATATATAAAAATATTAAATATTCTAAAAAATTCACCATTAAACGTAAATTTATTAAATGCATAAATTTATCTAATACTTGATCTAAAACCAATTAAACTGAATAAAATTGAATTGATAAAATCAATCATTTTTCCAATAAAAAATAAATGGCTGAAGTTTATTTAATTAAAAATGGTAATGTGTATTTCAAAAAAATGGAAAAAAATTCATACTAAAATAAAATAAATATAAACCACAAGATCCCCATTTAAGATTAATAAGATTGATATTAAAATAAATTCCTAACACCTATTATTAAAATTATAGAGAGTATTTTTTTTAGGATAATTAGAAATAAGAATTTTTATATCAATAAAATTGATATATATTCCATTTGAATTGTGTAGGTTTCGATCAGCTGAAAAATTTAATAAAAAATAAACCAAGAATAGAAATAAACAAACAAATAAAGTTTTTGATAAGTGTATTATTGTATAAATAAATATAAAGATCGTCACAAACTTGATTTTTAATATCCAAATTATATCTGGATGTAATATAACACACCAAACCAAACCAAACCACAACACTAAACCACACTACAAAAA
>LSSL01002599.1:0-15509 GCA_001953115.1 Smittium mucronatum
CTCCCCTCTGTCGCTCTAGCGACTCCGTACCCACTGGGCATTGGTTCAAGGGGGCTGGTGATTCACTTATACCTTCCAGTATAGTTAATCTAGCAACACGAATGCCGTCCATAAATTTAGCTGTTTCCAACTCAATTTTATGTTCGGCGATGCCAGCACGAAGCTGACTAAAAGATTTTTTAGACTCCCAGGGGGGGGTAGTTTGTTTAAGGTTTAAGTTTAAAAAATAAAGTAAAATGGATTCGATCCCAATTTACTTCGCAGGGAGATGGTGCGATATATTAATATAATATAATCAATCCCTATTAGATTCGCAGGGAGATGGTGCGATATATAAGATTCGAATAATAACGATTCGATTTAGAATATTACTTACTTCCTTTACCTGTATTTACCTGGGCAAATGTAAGAATTTGTGGATTCGATTTCTCGCAATTCTATTGGCTCCTGAAAAATGAAAGCTTAGAGAAGAGAGAGAGTTTTTAATATAGCATATCCCGTATATATGTAGGAATTAGTGAAATTCCTCTGTAATTATCTGGATCATATAAGTCCCACTTTTAAGGTACCAGAACTACCAGAACTACCATAATAATTAAGATTATATCGAAAAAGTAATAATAAAAAAATACATAGATTTATTCATGAAATTCAGCCGAAACATTGCAACGCTCAATATATAAAAATTAGAAAGAAATCAATCTAAAGGGGATGAGGCGGAGTTCCCACATCGCAATATGGTTTATAGCAAAAATTCAAAATACTTCTACAAATCAGCGAACCAAAACTAGTTATCAATCTCAGCAAGACGCCTTGCAGCAGCAATACGCTGTCTGACCTTATCCTTTCTTTGTTTGGCATTAAGTCTTTGTTTACGGTAGTGCCTGGTCTTAGGTGTGACCTTCTCCTTAGGAGTGACGACAGGGTTGGCACGAATAGCGGCGTGAGCATTCTTGTACATCTCCTCCATGTTTTCGGAATCAATGCCTGCAGCGATGAATCTAGAGAAGTGAGATTTATATTTATCTTCATCCTCTTCCTCGAGCTGGCTCATATATTCAGCTACATGACCACCGTAAATGTATTTGCGAAGAACCTCAGCGTCCAATTGCTTGGACTCAACATCGAAACCTGGGAAACGACTGTCAGAGTGAGGAACATAGATACCACCATCAGAAGCACCCTTCATTGCAGCGAATACCTTAGCACCAGTAGTAGTACGCTTCAAACCAACATCCAAGAAAGCCTTGAAGGGTCTGGAGCTTTCGTCAACAGATTCAGTGATGGAGAAGGTACCATCAGCCTCTACAACACCTTCGTATTTATCAGCAAGACCCAATTTGGTCAAAACTCTTCTAGCCAACAACAAACCAGTGCAATATGCGGCAGACCAATTGGTAAGACCAGCCTTAACTCCATATTTAGGAAGTTCGTGAGAATAGGCAGAAGCCAAGACAAAATCACCCTGAATCTTAGCATAGACTATTTGGCAAACGACATCAGTATTGGTGAAACGAACAACAAGTCTGTACTTAGGGGAGTTGTATTTGTTCTTAGCCTGAACGATCAAACGCTTACGGGCATAGTAATCAGTTTTACCCTCTAATTATGAAAAAAACAAATGGAAGTTTAGAAAATATGAAATACTATTATGTATAGGTGGAATTTAAATATAAATAGCGTTTATATCAGATAGGAGCGAAAGAAATTAATCTTCATAATTTAATAAGTTGAACTATGTAATCATCATAGTGCCATTTCGTATTAACTCAGAAGAGAATAATAAATTTTAAGTGAAAATACTGGATGAGCGAGTTTACCTCTTCTGCGTCTGAATTTGGTTTGGTAGCGCTTGAAATAAGCCTTGTTTTTAACTAATTTGACGAAAGGCATACTGAGTGAGTACTCTTTATATTCAAGTATGAACTCCGCTGGATGATAAAAAGAGATCGAATCCGAGTTTACACTTAAAATCTACATTATATTAGATTTGTGTGAATCTTAAAAAGTAAAATTTTCTACGTTTTGATGATGGGTCTGATTTCGAACCTTCTTGAAATTTTATTTTGATTATTGGTAATTTCTTAAGCTAAATTCCAAACCCAATGGATAAATAATTCTTCATAATTTTTTCCAACCAGTGAAAATTGTAACAAATATTACAATAATACAGTAAATATTTTTATTTTTATCTACAATTGGTTGAGATATTATATAAAAACGAATTATACTATAATATGTTTGGCAGATGCTTTATGTGCATAAATCATTTGTTGAAAACAATTTAAAAATAGCGTGATTTTTAATCCTACCAGTAATTAAGAGCCGAAACCAACTAATGAAAGGTTGATTTTGGATTAACATCAATGGCATATTTATTACTTAATTCTTTTGTCGCTGGAGTACTATTTCATATATTTTCATGTCCAATATTTATGTTGCTTTGATTTATCCTTTGATGAACTAACGTACTATTGGCCAACTATTTTTGTATCAATAAATATGTATTGTAAAACTCGGCTAATTTGAGTGCTTAAGCATAATGAAAACGAAAGAGTTAATGATATTTACCCAGTAGTAAACAAATATCTGCAATAATACCAATCTTTAACCCTTTCAGGGCCTACAACACAAAGAATGGTATTCACTATTTGCTCAATGTTTTCATTAGACTAATACTACTTATATACCATTGGATAAATCTAAAATATGGGCGAATTGAAATGGCTAATTTGCACAAATAGGAGTGAGGCTTAAATTTGGGCCCAGAAAGGGTTAAAGGCCGAAATATAGAGAAGTTAGCTTTGATTAGGCAATTGATATTCCCCTAAATCCTCCCAGAACTAAATGTTCAAAAATTTAATCAGCTAAAGCTCAATAGACGCGCTGGAGTACAAATAAATAACGTTTTAAATTAGATCGATGATAATTCTTAATAACTATTAAAGGATAATTGCTTCTTAAGTTCAAAATATGAATAACTTATCGAGATTAAGCCTTATACTGGGTTTTAACTTATACAAATTAACCGAAAATTATTTTCGATCTCTTTATAGGCCGTTCTTAACTATATTCGGAAGATTTTTAAAGCTGTTTGCTCACTAATTTAGTTTATTTAGTTCGATTATTTTTATGGTCAAAAATGATCTACTTAATTTTATGAATTGGGTAGGAGATACTTAAATTATGCAATATGTAAAGAATGGGCTTAATTATAATCTGGATGTATTAAAAGGCTTCGGTATTGTTTTCAGGAGGGGTTTTTGCTATTCGGAGCTCATTATATCTTTAAAATCGAGTATAAACCTGTCTTCTTTGTATTCCAAGGAGTTTTATAAACTCATATCAATTAAACCTCAACCTTTCAAAATTCTATAAGGGATGTTTATGATCTAATCTACTACCTAAAATTTAAAACGACTCTTATTTATAAATCGCTTTATTCTTTATAGATGACTTTTTTCATTGAGTTTGAAAATCTAGCTTTTATCACACTTATACCATAGATACTATATTATGACTTGAATAATCATTATTCTGCGAAAATCCCGATAAGTATACCGTATGATGATATATACACACGAAACAGAAAAAAAATATTATCAAAAGATTAAATGTTTTTTCGAGTATAACAGTTATGGGGAGGCTAGAATTTTTTTTTAATAGCAAAAAAATCCTTAAAATCCAATAATATGATTAAGGGCATTTTTTTATTTTTGAAAAAACAGAGAAATAATTTCTTTCTGGGCATGAAATAAATGTACTATACTAAATATATATATATATTCATACTAAAAAACTACTAAAGCCTTGGGGTTGGTAACTAAAATGCTTTTTTTATTGTTAAATTTAGGTTTGCTATTAATGGGTGAAATATACTTAAGGCACTTGTATTTCTGTTGGATATATATCATTTTTTCCATGAATATAAGTGCTTATTATGGAGGTAAAAAATAAGATATTTTTTAAGGAAGATATTATTATATTAAAATAGTAAAAAAACAGCAAATACTTATGTTATTTATGCAATGCTCTGACGAATACTTCTGCCAGTAGATTGGATAATAGAACTCTGAAGTAATTTTATAAAGACAATGTGGGAAATATATGAGAAAATAGTAAAGTTATACCTAAAATATATACTAAGTTTAATACATGTATACATATATATATATATAGACATTATATTTCAATCAAAAGTTGGATTTAGGTTTAGTAGCTATTTTTAGAATTAAGAAAATATGAGTACATATGTCTTGTATAATTATTAAACCGATTGAAAGAAATGAAATCGTGATAACTCAGATAAGAATAAAGTTCTTTATGTATAAAAGGAGAGTACGATAGCCTTATAGAGATTCATCACTCTACACCAGTTCACTAAAACAAACCTCTTTATAAAAAAATATACCAACATAAGTATCGAAATGAAAGTATTTGGAACACTTTTCTTAGCAGGTATCGCAGCTGTAGTCTATTCTCAGATCGAGCTCCAGCACTCTCTGGATAGACCTAACATGATCTCAGATGTAGAAATGGTTGAACAAACTGCAATTGGGCCGATTATTGTAAATGGAGAAGTTACAATGGAGGAAGATGATAGCTTTGTAGATATTTCTGATGATGGTGTTGAAATGGGAAATGAAATGGAACAAGACGAAGAAAATATTACAGTAGAAAATAATAAAGTTCAAAACACAGAGGTGCCAGTCGAAGTTGGAAAGAGAGAGGCAGTTGAGAATTTGGAATCTTCAAGTGGAACAGAACGAAACCATAGCCTTAACTCAATACCAAAACATAATCCAGGATCAGGGACGAAAAATGGCCCTCTCCCAGAGAGTGGAGCTGATTCAGGGATAAACCCAACCCCAAAATCAAACTCAACCCACAGTAAGTCAACACACTCAGAGGGGGGGAATTCCACCTACAGCAACAAAACATCAAGCAGTGAAGGAAAATATAAGGTTGGGAAAACTATGTCTAAAAGTTGGTCAAGCTATAATAAGCCTATTGTCGCTCTAGCATTACTAGCTCCCATTTTTTGTGGATTTATTATAGTCTAAACTTTATTTACTTTGCTTTTTGCTTATAGTTTTAATATTTTCCCAAGAAATAGTAATAAAAGGTTGTACCAAAAAAGGTGGTTATTTTTTTCTGGAAAGAGCTCTAATATATGCTAAATTAAAAGATAAATTTGGTGCAACCATAAGGCACACAGTTGCCCAGGTATTAAAAAACGTTTTGGTGAGCTTAATTCCAAGTTTAATTCATGGTTCGATCTTAAGGGAGGAGGATGTGGGAGTTGATAGGAGTGTGTATATTTATCAAATGGATAAATAAATCAAATTGAACCCATTATTCTTAGCACTATGGCCTAGAATCTAATTTTTTACGTTTCTATAATAGTTGGGATTTTAAAATCTTATGATATGGCTAGTATGGTGTGATGAGCATACAGTAGTGTGGATGATTTATCAGAAGATTCTATTTAGTCGAAATTACTAGCTAAAGATATCTTGGCAAGCGATGGAGCTAGAGCCACATTTTGAATTTTTTAACACACAGTTAACTTCTTTTTTTTTTTTTACGGGAAATCACACAGTTAATTCTTTTCTTTTCTCTTTCATGAAGTTTTTATAACTTTCTATTGACTTTAAAATAAATTTCACATAAAAATAAGGTAAAAAATCCATTGAATATCTTGGACCAATGAATCACACCTTCAATTCAAGTAATTGAGTATTTCTTTTAGAATTAAATACTAAACCGCAAATTTAAATTTGGAAAAAAAAGATTAAATCTTGAATTTCTGGATTAATTACATTAATAGAAAATTAGAATTTGAGTAAGATATTGACGGCGACAAAGGAAAAGATTGGTAGTGTTGGGAAACATTAATTTGAAGTTCATGTTTGAAAAAAGAATAGCAAATTTGATTTTCTCAGTTTTATCTCGTTCAAGGTTCATATATTACATCTTAATTTCCCGGTCAATAGATTTCTAATTAATTAAAACAATTCTGAACGCTGCAATAATATAAACTTGAATTCGTCTAAGGTTGAAAATTAAAGTATAGATTTTCAAATTCTTTACTTTGGGACTTTTCATAACTCTAATCTAGTAGATGTTAAAAAAATGAAAAATGCTTAAAAAATATGTTGAAGATTGTATCCCTGAAAAATCAACTCCAGTACCCATTCAGCAAATAGTGAACGATTCTAATTTTAACCCTTCCATCAAGCTCAAAGATCCAAAAAGGTACTTATTAATATTGCCTTTTTGTTTTAAAATTCTTTTTTAATCTTTTGTTACTTTGTACACTTTTGAAAACTGCATAGAAAAAATGAAAATCCTAAGAAAAAAGTGGTAAAAAAGACGATTCAAGGTTTTGAGAAGGGTTTAAGTGATGATCAATTAGCCAGGAAAAAAATATTAGAGTACTCTCAGCACATTGAAGGTTAACTATTATTTATTCATTTTTTAGAGAAAAAAAATAAAATTCGCTCTTTAAAGAATAAAAGCTGCAAAGGATAAAGAAAAAAAAATGATTGTTCTATAGTTTTAGGCAGCACTTTCGAATTAAAAGATTTTTTGGAGTCAGTAATTAAAAAAATAGCACTCTTATATTCAGTTGAAAGATCTTATAATACAGCAAAGAAAACCAATATACAACAGTTTTCATCAAAAGATATGCAGAAAGGGCCTAACACTGAAGCTAAGCAATGGACTAAAAAAAGAATCCTTCTAGAAAGGATAAAAATGAAGATACTGCTTTACAAAACAGCAATCAATTATTTAAACGACAAATATTTAGATTTGGTAGTGTCATTAGTCTTCGAAACTTGGTGTGACTATTTTGGCTATTCCGTGAATGAAATTCTGGAATTAAACAAAGAGAACTTTGGATATAGCCATGTAATGAAAGTGTCACAACAAGCGGTTGAGTTTTGCAAACGTAAGTTTTCTAGTCTAAGCGATCTGGAAGAAGCTCTCAAAACGGCTAAAGAGATTGGCAGCATTCTCTTTTTGTTAGACACACAAAACCCATATGCACTTGAATACTATTCGCCTTGGACAAAGCCAAATCCGTTTTTGAGCTCAGACATTAAACACATCGTCGTGAATGAAAGTCAGACCAAAAGCAGATATTCAGTGTCTAAGCGGTTGGGTATATTTATTCAATGCACAGTCTATTGGTTCGGCCACAATAGGGGCATTCCGTCTGAGATTCTCGGCAGTACTCTAAGTATTCATAAGGTAATTGTTGCAGAAAAGTTAAAGTGGCCGGTTTTTTATGCCTACCCGCAATTTCTTGTAATCTATTATACATATTTTTTAGTAGTGCTATAAGAATATAGGTGTATTTTCCGACTGTGCTGATTCAGGCCAAACAGTGCTGGCCGTTTATTCTAACTCGAGTACATCTGACCCCGCTAATACCGCCACTGTCTCTGAGGGGGATTCTCCCGATAC
The DNA here is from genome assembly GCA_001953115.1 of Smittium mucronatum. Lineage (NCBI taxonomy): Eukaryota > Fungi > Kickxellomycota > Harpellomycetes > Harpellales > Legeriomycetaceae > Smittium > Smittium mucronatum. The sequence continues at coordinate 7,474 of LSSL01002599.1, forward strand.
CAACGGACCCTCTGCTAGATATTCATCAACCGCCTCCATCTACTCAGAAACTTTTTACGAGCTGGCGGCTCTTTATTTGTCGGAAGGGGACTATGTTAGACTGCAGCAATTGTTTGGGTCGACTGTCATCCTTAACATTTCTTTTAGATCTTCCGATCTGTTCTTGTTTCTACAGAAACTGGTTGCCAAAACGATTTCGCTGGACAACATCTGGCTCATGTATACTGCATCTGAAGAATGGAAAGCCTGTAAAACTGTGGTATCCGAAGCCAACTCGAATTATAATTACTACCATTTATCCGAGAGTCTTATCTCTCTGGTAGAAAACATAATTAATGATCATGACTTATCATTATAAAGCATTGAATAGATTTAAAACACAAATTTATTATCAATTTTGCTACATATATGGGCTTACAAATACTGCTTTATTAGCGAAATATATCTATAAGTGTGAAAAAACACTTTAAAATTACCCTACCATTGCCTAAAAATGAATAGCTCTCATTTTTTTAAATTATATTGTTCTAGCTACTTTGTAAATTATCCTTTCAATCAGTAAAAACCCCAGCACCAGCATGAAGAGACTCAATTAGGAGTTCCAGTCTGTTTGTATCTATTTGTTCAGTGTGCCTAAGTTTGTCCAACTCCTCTCCGAAAGCTGAGGTCATAGCCTCCATATAAATGCTTTGAAATCCTTTTTTTACTTGTTGTTCTAAAACTGAATTCCCTTGGTTTCGTTCCTTTATTAATTCATAATTTGTCACCAAAGAATTCTTCCCTTTAATCTCGTTCTCTATTTGACCATCTTTGACCTCCAACATGGCCTTCAGAGTAGGATCTTTTTCAGCCAGGCCATTTAATTCTTGTTTTAGATCTGGATATTCGTTTGCTTCCGATGTCTAAGAATTTTTTTCCCGCACTTTTATTATGATGCTCTAAATTATTAATAGTAATAGCAACTAACCTTTTTGTCAATATTATTAAATCTTATAGCTGATCCCGCATTGTCTAAATTGAGTCTTGCTGATTCTTCGTCTTCAGAATTTGAAGAGTAACTCGATTCTTGTGCTGCTTCTTCAGAAATAGAAGAATGCGAGGAAGAGTCTGAGAATTCATTGTCTGATACATCCATTTTTAAATATATGCAGTATAGCTATAACCCATAAATCAAAATTAGTTTTAGCCTTCAAATTTATATTATTTGCAGATTTTTTTTTCTGCATCTTCAACTTTTTTTTTTGCGTAGCTTTATTAGATAATGATTTTTTTGGTGTCAATAATTTCAATGGCTTCTTAGTGGCGATATGGTAATTCGCTGAAATAATCGCCTCCAAATTTGTTTATTAACCCTTTCCGGGTCCAAATTTGTGCCTTGCCCCTATTTGCGTATATTCGCGATTCCAATTGGTTCAAAAATATGATCAGCCCAATGGTATACAAATAAAATTAAACTAATAATAAAATTGAGCGGAAAGTGGAAGCCATTTTTTGTACCATCGCCCCTGAAAGGGTTAATGTAATTACATTGATTTCTATAGCTTTCGACAAATAGGCTTTGGTATTTTTCCGGTAGCCGCTGAGTGCCAATAAACTGTCAGAGCATCGAAAAGAAAGGCCATTATTCGTTAGAATCGAAGAAATGGATCAGAGCTTTGATCCTCTCAAGTCTACTGGCAAGCGCGTATTATTGGCACCTTTTCTTTACCGCAAAATAAGTCGGTTTTGGTATCTTACTGTTCTCTTTATTATATTATATTCATCATGAATCGTCCAGACTGCTCTGAGCTTGTAAAAGATATCATCGTTGCCATAAAGTCACAAGACTCCACCACATTGTCTCTCATATTCAGGTTCGATCCTAGCAATCGCTTACTCCTCCAGTACTGCAACCTATCTAAGCAGGATAAATCAAAAGTTAATTCCTCTCTTAAAGAACCATGGAACGATTTGTTTTTTCTTCATTTCCAAGCCCTTAAATCTCTCTCTGAATCAGATTATCAATCTGCATATGACTTGCAATCTAAATGTATTATATCCTATTTGAAAATCTTTGTAAGACAAAAACGTTGGGCTCTTCCTTTCATGTATACTCTGAGCCACGACATGATTCAATTATCCAAATTTGTAAACACTTTTCTTTATTTTTTCCCCCTTTTTTTCCCTCTATTTTATTGTTTCTGTTATGCGACCTTTCTTTAGGCTGATCTCCGCTTAGAAGAAAGAGGTGAAGCTCCCACCAACCAACTTAATGCTGCTTGGAATGTTAACAAGTTGTTCTCTGCTTGCATCACTGATTCTGTATCTCCTGAACACGAATCCAGAAAATGGGGAACCTATAAAATTGCCTGTGTTTTATTTAAACTTTATTTCAGTTTGGGCTCGTTCCATTTGTGCAAAAATATCATAAGAGCAATAGATGCCTCTACTTTACCAGAGTTTCGTCTTTTTAGTTTGGCTGATAAAGTCCAATACAATTATTATCTCGGAGTTCTTTCCTTTCAACAAGAATCCTATATAAAGGTACAATTATTATCTTTTTCCTTGATATTTTTTTTTCTTTTCCGATCTGTTTCATATAATTATTCTTTCCTAGGCTGAAACTCATCTCAATTACGTTTCCTCAAAAATCCCTTTCAAATACTCCAAAAATTTAGAGTGAGTTTAATCCTACCATTCTTTTTTTATTATTTCATCTTTCCACTGAACTTTTTTGAAAATCAATTTTATTATCTCCATTTTTTACAGATTAGTATATTTATTTCTGATACCTACGAAAATGATTAGCGGTGTACTTCCTACTTCAAATATCTTTAAAATGTTTCCCAAATTACAACAAATTTATTATCCTCTCATAAAAGCCATGAGATCCGGAAACATTAAATTATACGACGAATTTCTCAACAAAACTCAATTAATTCATTACAAATTTCGAACTTATCTTGCCTTGGAAAAAGTTCGTGAGCTAGTTCTTCGAAAGTTTCTTAAAACCGTTTGCCTTATTCTAAACAGTTCTCGGATTAGTATCTCTAGTTTCCAAATAGCCCTTGATTTCGTCAACTATTCGCTTGACCCTATGGAGATTCATTGCATCTTGGCTAATATGATTTCCAAAGATCTAATTAAGGGTTACATTAGTGAATCCCATAATATCTTAGTTCTTAGCAAAGTTAATCCATTTCCCAAATTATCAACCTTTCACCCAACATAACCTTTTCAATAAGCTGATCCATTCATACTTTGCTTTGCATCGTTTTGGAATTTAATGCTCTACTAATTGATCTCTATTCCACTTTTTTTAATAATCAATTTACTCGATTAAATCCCATCATTCAACAACTATTACCAATTAGATTTTTATTTTTATTATTTCCAATAAATGTTCTTTGTAGTGTCACTCATTTGTACATGTATATTATTTTATATTTTTCCTTCTCTGTATTTTTATGCTTTCTACCTAATAAACATTTAAAATATGTAATCATGCATAATTTATAATGATTTTAACATAACTTTACTACTTTATAACTAAAAAAATCTTCTGATAAATTCTTTTACACCCCTCATCCTTTCAATTATTGGATACATTTCATCATTTTATTAATATACTTTATGAAAAATGAATGATCATATGATCTTTATACAAAGATTTTCTTAAATAAAAATTTTCTTATTAAACTTGATTACACGCTTTTTTTAAGTTCCTAAATTAAAAAATGCGATCACAATTGATTTTTTCTTTGTTTTTCAAAAATTTAAATACCATTTAAAGCCCTAAAAACTATGAATTTTTTACTAACTTAAACTTATCTTTATTATTTTCGTATTAAAGTTTTGACAAAATATTATTGTTATTTGATGATTATGTAAAAATCTAATATCTCTTTTTTTGCGCAGGGCTTATTTTAAAATTAAATAATACTAATATTTTTAATTAAAATAAGCTCAAAATAATGTACTAAAATATTCTGAACTGATGAATTAATATCAATATTTAAAAATCCTTGCTTTAATATTATCAACTTTATATTGGTAATTCTTTTGAAAAATTGCCCTTTTTATTCAATTTTATATTTACTTATTTTAAAGCCGTAATCATGTTTCTAAAAAAACCTCGCATTTTACCACCCTTTGAGAATAAAATCAATAGTTATAATTGTCAAGTTATGAGTAAAAGTCTAAAAAATAATAATCATTTGATCAATTTTTGCATAATTATAAAATAACTAGCAAAATGATTTAAAATTTTCAATTTTCTTGAAACATATTTTATATTTTACCTTCTTACTTTTGGAAAAATTATATTTTGATAATATTTATGTTTAAAGTAATAAATTTATACTAAAGATTTTTAATAAAATACAAAAATAGACGTTAAATTCAATACTTGATTTAGATAACTAATTATCAATAAAATAGATATTTTTATATAATATGAATTATAACTAATATTTTGTGTATAAAATTATTAGATTTCAGTTTTTTTTAATAAATATTTGTTTTGGAAAAATATTGCTTAAATATTTGAAATATGAATAAAATTTTATATATTATAAATTTAAACTAATTACATCTATGCTTTTTTTTTGTTAATGAAATACATTACATCAAAATTAATAAAAAAACAAAAAAACAAAAAATAAGTTACCAGTAAAATTAGCGAACATCTTTGCGAAAATGAGCTTTTGTAGGTATATATACGATTTTTTAGGGGGAAAATTCAGCTATAAACAATCAATTGTATTTTTAAATCATCTATGGATAGAATAATATATGGTGGTGTTACTAAATAACCAAAAAAAAATCGATCAAATCATTTTGATAAAAAAAAATTCTATTCTTTAAAAAATTAGTGTTTTAATCGCAATAGATTCGGATGTATCTAATTATGTCATTTTTGATATATTGAACCAATTTAATCAATCTAAAAAAGTATAAATAACCTTTATCGTATTAATATAAATCAGTGAATGTTTTCGCCATCGAAATTTTTCTTAATTTTTAGCAACCTATTAGTAATTACATTATCCCCAATGGGAGATTAATATCAAAATAACTTAAATTCCCAGCAGATTTATATTTAGCTGAGCGTATAAAACCAATATTATATATGGTAATACATATCCAAAGTATGAATGGTATATATAATAATGATTTTAAGTCGTTTTTTATCGGCTATAATCTCGAATGGATTTTAAATTAGGAAACATATATCAGTGTACCAGAGAAATTTAATTAAAATTATAATTTTAAAGAAAAATCATGGATATTTCAATCACCAAAAAACTATTTTCTACTGCAGTATAATGAATTAGATAAATTATATCTATTTTAGTAAAAAATCTAAATTTGAAAAGATCGGTATTATGAAAATGCAATGATTTTTTTGAAAAATCTGATAATTTATATTGAAAAAAATAATGCAATTCAATATACCTTAATTTATTATAATTAAAAAATTATTTTAATAATAACCTAAATCTTTTATAAAAACACGATTCTATAAATTAAGTCTAATTTTTTAGTAATACTAAGGGCTTATTGGTTAATTCTTTATAGTGTTAGTGAATTGATGTTATAATAAAATAAGATATTAGATTCTTATTATGTTAATATTTTGTATAAAATTGTTAGCGCCTACTTATCCCAATAAAAAAATTTACATAAATGATTATTATAGCAATTCCACATACTAATGAGTAGTTTATAATTGTTGAATGATATTTTCAAAATTAGTTATGCTAATTTTTTACTCAATGAATGAGAATTTTCCAATCCAATGATAGAACATTTTACTAAGTGACTTAATAATTTTACGATTGAAAATGCGGTTATGAAAATTTGGTCTATTTCGTTTGAGATTTCTTATTATAGGGTTCATTTATGTAATATTCAAATTTATTGATAGCTTCAATCAAAATTCTGAAATTATTTTATTTGATATTAAATAAACTTGTTTAAAAAAATTCTTAATTCATATTAGATTTTTGGCCGCAGGCCATCTTTCAGCGCTATAATTAAATTTAAAGAATCACAAGTGTTCTTAATCGGTATACAATTATCAAATATTTTAGCTAAAATCCTATATTTTAATCTTTTTGACCAAAAAATTAAATACATTTAGCTCGATAAATTCGCTTTATTTTCAGAATTTCGAGCTTGGATGTTATTTTTTGTAAGCTCATCATTTTTATTAAGAAATTAAAGCTAAATACTAACAAGATTACAATTTCAAAATCCATGGTAATAAATTTTAAACAGAATAGACCAAATTTTCAAGGTGCTTATTTTCATTTGTAAATTCTCACTCACTTTATAAAATGATCGTTTTAAAAAATAGAAAATCTTGATTTTTTCAATTGAAGAGTTTTTTATTTTCAAATAAAAAAATGATCAATAGGAAAGTAAACAAAATTTAAATTGTATATTGATCGATCATTGGAATTGAAAATGCTCACTCATCGAGTAAAAAAATTCTCCAAATAATTTGGAAAATGTTTATCCAACAATTGAAACTACTCATTAATTTTTGGAAATGATATATCATTATCACTGTCTTACTTCAATACACCCAGTGGATTATGCGTAATAGATAAAACCAATAATAGCTCTGATTTTTTTAGATTAAATTGTTTTTACTTGTCAAAATTTCATTTTTTCAAAATATTTAAGTTTATTATACTGGTAACCAGATATATTACTAACCCGATTTTGGTAATAAAAAAAAAATTATTCGCATAATCAGTCCTAATAAAAAAAATCAATTAAAAATATAGGTATTTATACGGTCAGTACAATAAGTAGATTTGATTCTTTTAAGAAAATTTCTTCTAATTAAAACATGTATAATTTTTTTAAAAAAAATCTTTATTTAATGATACGCTTGATTAAAATTGTGCTCTATATAAAGATAATTAGTCTCTTTACTAAATAATCATTCATAATTTATTCAAATTGAGATTATTTGGTGAAAAGAGATGATCTCAATAAACCAGTTTATCTAAGAAAAAAAAATTCAATAAAACACATCGATATAAAATAACATTAATTTTTTTAAAAAAATGATTTCTGATAGAAGAATATCCTAAATTCAAAAAAAATCAAATCAAATTTAATTTATTAAAAGAGTTATATTTATCAAATATATTTCAAATTCATAATATATCTGTTTAATTTTTATTGAAGATGTTAAATAAGAATTACTAAAATTCAATTATTTATTATTTTTTTTTTTCATAAAAGTTGTTTATAATCAAGAAAAAGTTCTAAAAACTAAATTTAAAAAAATATGGCCTAACCGGGAATTTAAATATAATAAAATTTTTTTTGAAGATTATTCACACATGATCTACATGTCATCCTAGTGCAGAGTTCACAATAATAATATCCGTATCGTTAAAATTTTATCAAGTGTCAGAGGTCTATATGCATGAAAATATATATTAGCTACATTTATTCATTATTTTTTGAAAAAAAATCACAGAATCATTTTTTATTCAGAATATTTGATATAATCAGACAAAAAAATTTGCCTGTGAATATTAATTTTTATATATTTAAATCTAAAATAGACTAAAATAATACCTATTTAAAATTTCTTAGAAAAGATAGATTTTTTTTTTAATAGAAAAATTTATTTTATGGTATATATAATTATATATATATATTGTAAATATCTTGCATATTTAAATTATTTAATTCATTTTGAGTCTTAACTTTCTCTTTTATATATCGATATATTAAGAGACGTTTCAATTTTGATTTACCCTTTTAAAATAATCTATATTAAAATAATGTATATATGTTGTACGTGGATATGAACCATACGTGTATTTGACCCTTAATGGGTGGATTTGATCTTAAGTGTATTTAACTTCTGAATGTCGATATTGAACCGTACCTATATTTAATACCTCAATTTTATTACGTGGAATTTCTTAAGCGTTAATTTTTAAAACAAATGAAAATCTTTTAAAAGATAATCTTGATTAAATTTTATCCAGTAAAAGTTACATATTTTGTACAAAATTTTCCTA
>LSSL01002602.1:0-10746 GCA_001953115.1 Smittium mucronatum
TTTTTTTTTTGTATCACGAAATTTTATTATAAGATAACTTTATTAAAAACTATACTAATTAATATGAAAAAAAGAAAAAGTCGTATAGAAAATACTATTATTTTAACTACAATAAGCTCCTCTGCTGGACTACCGACTACGTACCTACGGGAAAAGGGTTCAATCTACCAACAGAAAGACCCCCCCTGGCATTGCTTCAAGTAGGATGGATGACTGAGGTTACGTGCAGTCATGAATTAAGCTCTTTGTCAATGAACAACAGTTCATTGAAGCTATTGAGCTCCTGGTATGAGCCTACTTCTAACAGGATTAATAAAATTAGGCTCCTACCCAAACATGGGTTTGATCGACATGGCTTTCCTACAAATAGCTTTTAGACTCTAAAATCCCTCTGATTGTCGAATGCTGGACAATTGCACTAGACTATCCTTCGGCTGTATTAAAAGATCGGTTCCTCCTGTTTCGAGATGGTCCTCCTCTGGAATTTCTGTCCTCCGAATCTTTGTTAACTGTCTCCGCTACTCCCAATCAAGAATTGTACATCGCTGTGTGAAGTTTTAGTATAGTTTACTTAGAAAAATACACTATTAAGCCCCTAAACCACGGCAAGGTATTTCATTCTTAAGGGTACCAAAATTAATTGTTTCTCCACAATATCACCAAAAATTTCATAATAAATACTCTAACACAACATTTCTTTGACAGTCAGTGGGCTAAATAGTGCCATCATCTATAACCAATATTTATGCTATTTTTCTTTTCGCCTGAGAAATATTAGCATTTATTGGTTATTATGTATTGCTCACCAAATGAATTTCTTTAAATTGCAGCATTATTTCACATATAAAACACCCTGTGAATTAAAGGGTTAAAGAGACATTATTAGATAATTCAAACTAAAGCTAAAGTTTTTATTTTCGATTATAGAATGTTAGTGTAATTTGCATTTGTTGATAGGCTAATTATTCAAAAAAAAATATAGCTATTTGGGAGATTCTCTTTGAGAGCTGACACTTTCTTATTAAAATTTCACCTCTTTCCTAATTTGGAATTATACCTAAAACAAAGAACAAATATATTTGGCAACTCGGAATTGGGATTAAAATAGAAACATTCTATTAGAAAAATATACAAATCTCACTATAGCTAGTATGAAATTACACATTTCGTTGGATCAGTGGGATTTTTTATTCCATTATATCCAATGGTTTGAATAGTAAAAAAAAGCTTGGTCTTAAAAGGAAAAGAAGTTTAATGACAAATATTTTACTAACTAAAAAATAAAAGCCATATTTTCTCGCTGAATTTGACACATTTAATCATCTCAAATCAGACCAATAAGGCTTCTCATAAGAATTTAATAACAAATGGATATAGGAGAAACTACACCCCATAACTAAATACGTAAAAATATTATCTCTATAATATTATGGATCCACATAATTATAAGAACTAGTGCCAGTGATGACAATTTGTTACTTTCGACTGAATTATGATTCATATCATATAATGAGGTTTCGAAAAATGACTACAACGGTATCTGAGGCCAGCTTTAAAGTATTATTTTAATTAGTTTCTTTTAAGCTTATCACGAGTATCATTTTGATGTATTGAGTTAAATGATTATTCAGCTTTGCTGTGGAGTTAAACTTGGCCTTTTATTTTATTAACTAAAAAACTAAATTGTTTTTAATAAATATCTTTAAATTAACGAGACTCGATTCATAATGGGTAGTAATTAAATTAGAGAGATCTGCATGGCCATCGTGACGTTACGCCGGAGCTTCCTGAATCCGGTTCGTTATCATCAGATTCTTCGCTTCATATGATGATTGTCGTGTATAGCATACATTTTACAGATTTGAAATTTATTAATATGAATGGTGGAGCTATGCTACTCTACCAGCTCTCATCTTGTTAAAGATATCAAAAATCTGATGGAGGTTGAGGCAGGTTTTTTGACCAGTTTCCTCAGATGTGGAAGAAAACAATAGATTGAAGATCACTAGAATTTGATTGATAATAGTAACTAGCGCAGGAGTATTAGGGTAGCCAAGTGAGGCTATTTGCAACAAACAATATTCAGAATATAAAAAATGATATCTGATGAAAAAAGAATTTTGAGGATATAAAAAAAGACGGAAAAGCTTACATAGGATAGAGGTGTCCAAAAAGTGTGCCAATTCGCTTTCGGATAACATATTATATTCATAAAGATCATTGTCTGAATCAAGGCCAGGAACAACTCCGAGACTACATAATTTATTAAAGTGTGTTTGAATCTCATTTGCAGTTAATTTTGTGTAAATATGACTCATGATTTCCGGTTCAGTATCTTGGCAGGAATTGTGGCGAGTTCTTTGTAGAAAAATATTGGTAGGGGTAAATGATTCTGATGATTTTTTAAACTGTAAAGAGCTCTTCGTGGAGGATGGAAAACTATCTTGGCAAGTAGGAATCTGATGGTGTTTACCATTAATAAACAATTTTGATTTACAATTACTTGATTTGCTATCATTATTCACAAGGAAATTAGTATCCTCAGTGAGATGGTGATTTGAGGAAAGGGGTTGAGGAATCGGAGATAAGTTATTGGCTTTCATGACCATAGCATCGAAAAGTACTTTGTTTTCAAGAATTGTTGAATCTGAAAGTTCGCCGACTGTTTCAAAAAGGAATGAATTATCGGCCCATATTTTTAATAAAACTGGATAGAACTGAAGAGTGGACATAGAAAACCTTAGGGCATCAGAAAACCTTTTTTTGGAGAGTAACATATTAACAAATTTCTGAGCATCTAATTTGTATCTAATCAATAGAGAATTGAAACTTTTTTTGTGGGCTAGGGCTAGTTCGTTAAGGAAAACATTGATGGTGTTCGAAGGATCCGAGTCATAAGCTCGGTTAAAGTGAGAGGGTCCAAAAAATCTAGAATTAAAGGAGGTTGAATCAACGACTTCAGGGAAATACAAACCTAAAAGCTCAAAAGTTCTATCGATATCACCAACAATGATCGATTTCCGTATTGCTAAGATGAGGAAATTTAAATGGTTATTTTTCAATAAAAACATAATTCAGGTCATAAAAAAGATTGATAAAGAAAAAAGATACCTTGTCTAACTGAGGATAAAACCTTTTGGTAAATAATCACGCCAGGATTCCATAAAGAATCTTTAAGAGAAACAGATGCTTCCTTTGGAAGAACTCTAGGAACAATGTAATCAACTTCCATATCCGAAATATCATCAGATTCGATATGAACATCAGCAGAAAAATCTTTATTATCAGAAATTTTGCTTTCTAGAATATCCGAATTTTCATCATGAACGAACTGGACAGTTTGAAGATTATTCAATAAGGTCTGCGAAACAGTTTTAGAAAATTTGGATGAGCTTTGCAAAACTAAATATGATGGAGTATTCTGGTAGCAATCGATGAATTCGTTTCGTAGCTGGCAAGAATTTGCAAAGGATGATGCCGTCTTCGGGTAGTTAGCTTGAGTTAAGTATGAGTATACTAGTAATTGAATGTCAACAACCTCATGTTGAACAAGGTGATCTTCAGTATTCTCACTACCGATGCAAGAATCTATAGGAATTTGAGTGGCTGTCATTATACAAGAGAACAAGTATTAGTAAAAATATTTTCTCCCAGAGCTTTACGAGTTTAGAACAACTTTTATTTATAATAGAATTACGAGATTATATATTTGACACGGTTTAGTGTTTTAAACAAGAAAGAGGATAAGCATCATAAATTATATCGAATTGGGAAGGTAATTTTTCGCTATTACTATTTAAATTGATCTAGATATATGCTTGTGTTATAATATGTGGGGCCAACCTCAATACATTCTACTTATTACATAAACCTCTCAATGCAAATCATAATCGAATATTGTGGGGAATGAGTCTATTGCCAACCAATTATATAAACTTAAATATTTTTTTATCCAATAAACTGTCGCATATTCTTTAATTGTTTTTTATACAATCAATTTTTCATGCGTATTATTTTTATTTAGCTGTTAGTTACTTAGAACAAAGCGTACACTAAAAAGTCAGCAGGCTATCAATCACTTTTGTATCTAAAATCTAAATAATATCAGGTTTTTTTCATTATTTTTCTAGGATAAAGGATTATTTTGCACTTCCCCATCGTGTCTTTTATACTGTTCGGGTAAATTGATTGTTTTGATAGCTATTTGACAACTTATGAAAAAACATTGCTATTATAGTCTTATCAGTTTAAATTCAACACTCTAATTATTAAAAGCATCCAATCCCATTATTAACAATGATAAATATTGTTGTTTAGTAAAGATAATCCAATTAAAACAGGACTTTAAATAAAAATACAACCCTTAATGGCGAAATAAAATTTGTGTAATGCAAATTAGATGAGAGGCATCTATTTAAAATGCCTTTTTAAGCAAGATTATTGAGACTTTAATACAATCATTTTTCAACTATAGAGTATATACTTTCTTAAAAACTTGGATGTAACAATGTTTTAAACTGGATATTTACGAATACGATGAATTATCTTTCTTTTCTACAAAAAAAATTAAACGTTAATCCCAGCGTGTAAATATTTTCTCTTGTTAGAAATAGAATTCGCCTTGGGGAACAGAAATAAATAACTGAAACTGAGAATTTTTTAAAGTTGCTAAGAAAGGAGATAATTAACGGCGTAATAGATGTAGAGCCTTGATTATAAGTTGTAACTGTATTAATACTATAGTGGGATGGGCTTGTTTTTGACTTATACTTTTACATTTTTAAAGCATTTTGTCGATAATTTTTATTAAGCAAATTTTAATAAAATGGAGGATTCGTCGAGTTAAAAACTCTTGCGGTTGTCATAATATATTTATCCATTGAGTGGTTTATTATTTGTGTCTTTCAGAATTGAAAAAATATGGAATTCCTATAAAAAAACTAGAACTTTCTACTCTTAAACAAAAATAAGGGTAATTGTTACGCTTTGATAAGTTTATGGTAGAAATGTAAATTTAGCCAAAAATCTTGAATGGTCAAACAAAAACCTGATACTCATAACTAAAATATCTGGGTCGTCACTAAAATATGTTATTCACTGCATTTTTCGCCAATAAAATCTGAGCTTCATCACTAAAAAAAATATGTTTTTTTTATTGGAAAAAATTTGGAAAATCGATAAAAACTGGCCACTATTAGGAAATTCAATAAACTTTCCCTTAATATGCGCTATACATATTGATAAGATTTTTAGATTTAATAGAGGAAACAAAATTCCAATATCTCTACAGCTGAAATATATCTTATGATCTTTGACTGAAAAAAATTGCATCAATAAAATAACTTTGAACTAATTCCCAATGAATAAGAGCCGCTAGAGTGTCAGAATGGTGCAGAGTTTAGCGAAGAAATTTTCCGAAATTATTTTATGCTTTTTTAAATATAATTTAAGGTATTTTTATAGCGTTTAAATTAAAATGCAGAAATGAAAATATATAGAAGAAAATATTCGTGTTTCCCATTCTTATTGCAGAGAGAATTTATTCTTATCTTTTTTATTCTTATTCGAGAGGTTGTACTCCAAATTTATAGAGCAGAAAGAAAAAACAACAACAACAACCGATATTTGCAAATAAAATATAAATAATATTTTTTTAGTATCCTTGAACCAATATCCTTAGGTATGGAGCTGCTAGAGCAGCAGAGGGGGGTTGAGTGAAAACTTTTCAAAACTTTTTCACTTTTTTTAATTATTTAAAGCTAGTTTTTATAAATTTTTATTAAAATTAAAATAAATTTCCTATGAAAAAAAAATCTTGTAATATTTATCATAATCATCAAAAAATTTAAAATGAAAATTTAAAATAAAATTTTGGAAATATAGATCAAATATTATTTTTTCTAAAATTTGATTAAATTTTGAAATTTATTGTCTATTTTTTTTTAAACGTAAAAATTATTTTTTTAAGTTTCAAAAATATCTATCCACCTTTCAATACGTTACGAAACTGCACAATAGCGTAGTACACCAGTCAATATAATTAAAATACATTAATTAATAAACGATAAGCTTTGTTAAATGTATAAACTAACCATTAAATCGTTTAAAAAAATCAAAGCCTACCAATGTTTCTAGTTTCCGAATTCAAGACGGATTTAAATTGATTGAGAGCTTTTAATAATACGCCATATATCCGATTTTGGGTATCATATATATATTTATTATAATAATTTTAAGAAAAAATATATTCTGTTGAAATATTAATATCTTTTTGGCAGTTTTGGTGGTATATTATTCGTTTTTAAAAAATATTTTGCTCTTTTCAAAATCACTGGGAACTTGAAATCTTTATATTAAATATTTGATTGTATTTAGGAATTCATTATGATTTTTCTTATAGAAAAATCTCGGTTTTCTTGATAATTTCCATTTTTATTAAAAGTTACATTAATAGATATAGCGCATATTATCGGAAAATTTATCGAATTTTTTGAAAAAGCCCAATTTTCATCTATTTTTGAAATTCCGTCCAATAAAAAAAATAGTGATTAGGCCCGGGTTTTATAGGTGAATTTTCAATCAATGTAAGATTAATAAAGCCCTTTTTTGTGAAAATCATTAGATTTTATACGGATGATTATTCAAGTGTTACCATCCTTTATTTGATAACACAATCTATTTTTTTGAACCCAATTAAAAAAAATTAAAATAAGTAATAATAAAAAATAAATTTTGGGTATTATTCGAAAGTAAATAATGTGTAACTTTATCATCTTTTCCTAATAAAAACTGGGACTGGTGAATTTGACTTAGCCATAACTTCGTGTAATATCGATTGATATTATATTATACTTAAGGGAGTGGTGATATTAAGCTAATCAAGAGGTAGTACCAAACCCTTTATATTTCACTGTGTACTAATATTTAGCAAACGATGCTTATCAAAGATAGAATGATTTAATCGAAATTCATGTGATGATATTTTATCGGTCGGAGCTCCTGAATTTAATCCTAATGTGTCATGTCAGTTATAATTATCTAGCTCAATGTTAAGCACAGACTTGAAATTGTGGCTTTTTGGTATAATGTGCGACATCTATGGTAGAAGGTGCAGGGTTAGAACCTCAGCAATGCCATACAATTGCATTCTCATTAAAAATTTGGATAAAAAACCCCTCGATTGAATTAGAGCTTCGATATTCTCTGGACAGATCTGAAAATCATTTCTTAATATATTTGTAGCAAAAAAATTGTTCATTTTCTATGAATAGGGAGTCATTTCACGTAAAAGCTGTTTTAGCTTCGATTTAAGCTCATTGATATTTGCCTTGGTGTATCCAGAAATTCTTTTTGTTTAAATTTTTTTGAATTTTATGAATGAAATCTTTTTTAAGCAGGTAGAGTATGTTTTCAAAATAAAATATGATGAGAATGAAGTATTTTAGTAATATTAATCATATTTTGGGGTTTTATTGCAATGTTTAAGGTATGAAAATTAATTAAACTACGCGAAATTATTGAAAAAAAAATAGAGATTGTCTCAAATTTCAGGGGGAAAAAACAAACGAGCACATCCTGACTTAAAAAATTGTATAGCTGATTTAAAAATCAAGTTTTTTACATCTATCCAAGCATTTAAATGGGATTTAACTTATTTTTCGAATAAAATAATGTGAAAATTGCAAAATTAATCTGGTTTTCAGAAAAATTTGAAATTTTTTGCAAAAGTGGTCAATTTAACAGAATATTTCCATTGTACAATAAAAATTAAACATTTTTTTAGACAAATAAAATTGGCTCAAATAAACTCCGGGAAAAATTATAGTTATTTTTTATAATCCATACAATCATTAATCTGGGATTTTTCTGTCAGGATAAGTAGTTTATATTTTAGCTTTTGAAAATTTATTTTGACACATCATAGAGAGGATAATAGCATTTTATAAGGACTAAAACTAAAAAACCCTAAAATAATCACTTATAATCCGTTTTTTTTCCAAGACGCTTTAAGGATACCCAATAATTTTTTATGAAAATTTCTTGTAAATTGGAAGCCATTTTTTATATGTTTTTTTTATTGAATTAAATCAGCGAGTTCGGATCTTCTTCGTGTATTTTACGTTCATAATAGTCAATTTAAAGTGAGTGTTGATTATTTTTGACTTTTAATCCTTTTTTTTCTGAAATAGCTATAAAGAATTGACTTGAGGATATTTCAGAAATAAAAAAAATCTAAACCTGAATTCATTAACCAAATTAAAGATATTATTGGGCATGTTTCTTTAAAACGTGTAAGACAAATCTTCCTATTTTTTTAGAAAATTCAACAATGAATAGTTTTTGTCGAAATAATGACATAATTAAAGATATTTCAAATCGATATTGAAGATATTTTGATGGATATATCTGTAAATTGGGATAGTAAAACTATACTTATTATTTGTAAATACAAATTTAATGTATAATAATTATAATAGATCTATAAAAATTCAAAGTAATAGCTATATGTATATTGCACCTACTGATATTATAATTGATACTTATGGGATATTGTTTAAACATTACGTTATATTTTATATTAAATAGTTAGTGTTCCATTTAAAAAGTCACATTTTTCCAAAAAAATATCACAATAAAGATTTTTTGATCTAAAAAAATCATTTAGACATACTTTTAGTGTTTATAATGGAAATTGACTATAATTTAAAAAATTATATTTAAAAAATTAGCAGAAGAACATAATTGTATGCCTTTTTTGGTCACCAAACAGTTTAAAATAAATATGGGTTATTATAAAGCAATTACATGTTTCAAATCAATGGATTTATAAAAATTATTAAATTTGTTAAATTTTCAATAGAGAAAGATGTTAAAATCTTCTAAGAAAAGACGTATCTATAATTGATTAAATATTTTTATAGTTTTCTGGAATTTATTTGATTTGGTTTATAATGTTAAATATCTTTTGAACCCTCAGTAATATAATAATATAACCTAACTTTACTACAGCACCTATATTTATTAATCGAAAATATTGAAAAGGGTTTATTTATTGATTATTTATACTCTATCTTTGGACAATTATTTCTCCTCTTATAAAATATTATACCATAGGCTCTTCTAGAAAAAAAACTACTCTTAAAAAGGTCCATCTTTATTGTGTCTTAAAAATCACTTTATACCTTATAATAAATTACTCTAAAATAACACAGCGAAATATGCATAAATAACACCAAATATTAAAGATAAACTTAATGAGATTAAAATAAAAGAATGCTTAATCTATTTCAAATACCTAAATATTAAATGGTATATTATTACATAAAAAAAAATCTATATCTTTTTGGAAAAAACTGATAGAATATTTCAAAGCACTGAATAAATTCTATTTGCTCTTATTTAGTTTTTTATAAGATATATACTCAGATATCAAAAATGAAATTCCTAACCTATCAAGCACTTAAAGGTTATATGAAGCTATTATTTATTTGATTATATAATTACATGTATCTCCCAATTTAGAAAATTTTACTCTTGATAAGTTTTTTTTATATTCAGATACTGTTATTATCCAACAAAATATATTAAAAAAGTATAATTTCTACCCCAAATATTTTTTTATTCCTATTAAATTATATTATTTCTGATATATTCAACTCTCACTATTTTTTAACTAATTTAAATTGCTTTACCCCCTCCGTGAAGTATCAAAATAAAGTGACAAAAGCTAAAATCAAAACTAAATATCCTGGAAGACATATCACAGATTAATGATTGTATTTATTATAAAGATAACTATTTTTTTTTCGGGATTTTATTTTAGCCAATTTCATTTGTGTAAAAAAACCTTTAATTTTTATTCTATAAATGGAAATTTTTAGATAAATTGACCGCTTTTGCAAATATTTCTGAAAATTTGTTATTTTTGCAATTTTCCCCAAAATAAATCTTTAAATTGACCAGATAAAACATATTGAAATAAAACCATATTTTAATTGAAGAATTCAGGTTAAATTTTGCAAAAATATTATTGTCATTTTATGCTCAATTTTTTAATAAATCTTTGATATTTGTGATTTATTGGGTATTTCAATAATGTTTACCCATTGAGGTTGTTAATATACTCAAATAGGAGTGACTATAGGATTTATAAACAAAGAGGGTTAAGAATCTCGGTTAGAAAATCGAAATCTGATATTTTTAACCAGGAACAGCCATTTTAAAATTTTTAATGATAAATACTTCAAATTTCTGAAAATCTAAACCAGGAGATGAAATTTTTTTATGAGAAAATTTTGATTTTAAAATAAAAAAAGTAAGAATTTCAATTTAAATGAAAAATAACAAGAAATACAATAAAAAATCTTATAATTTAAAAATTTACTATAAAAATTTCATAATGAAAAATTTAAAATAGCAAAGATTTTTTCTGAGAAAAACGAATATTGTAGAAAAAAAAACATACTTCTAAACATAAATTCACTTAATTCAAACCTTTTATACCTTTTGATTGATTTAGGAAAGGTGAATTATACATTATAATTAGAAATAATAATATATAATAACTTGATTTTTTTATAATTTAGACCGTTAATATAATATAATATAATATAATATAATATAATATAATATAATATAATATAATATAATATAATATAATATAATATAATATAATATAATATAATATAATATAATATAATATAATATAATATAATATAATATAATATAATATAATATAATATAATA
>LSSL01002603.1:0-16587 GCA_001953115.1 Smittium mucronatum
GGGGGGGGGGGGGCAAGAAATATCCGGGGTGATGCGACTATGCAACAATTTCCTCCGTACTTGGACGCAATTCCTAAATGAAAAACATAGCTTTTTATAAAAAAAATATAGTCTATGCAAGCAACGAATGGGGAGCAAGTTTAAGTTTTTTTTAAAAAGAATCAAAGATATAAAGTCAGGCCAACCCCATTCAAAAGGACGAGTAAAAAATAAAAGCCAATCTAAACCAGAAAATATGATGTTTATGGAATCTTATTGGAAAAAGGGGGAGGGCATTAATCGTAACGAATGAAAGCAGCCGATCTGATGAAATTAATTCAAGCAAATGACGGAACTGAATTTCTTTTAAAAGGTAAAGGATAAAAAAAAAAAAAAGTAAAAGAACCAAATATTATCAAGTCTAGACTTCTAAAGTATCTGGAAAGAATATCAGAAACACGAGATATTTGCTTAAGAATAAAACCTTTAAAAAACCATGTTGGGCAAGAGTAGAGGTCATAACCGGCCCGGGTACATATTCAAGATGTGGGGGGTGCTAGGCGTGGTATCGTTCGGAGTCTTTATCGCGTGCCGCAACTACCTCGATTCTGATCGGCGACAACTCGATTTAAGGAAACGCAATATGAAACGCCGCCAGATCGAACTCGAGAGTAAACAACAAAACGATGAATCTTGATTTATTATTTTTTTTAGGAAAGAATAAAATAAAAGCACTAGTGATGTAAATAGTTAAAAAGAATCTTGGTTGGTAGTATCAAGATACGTTTCAGAGTTTTTAATGTACTGCAGCCAGAGTTTTGAGAACTGGTCAATGTCGTTGTTAGAGGTTATGATGTCATCGAGTTGGGAATTGAGGGAGATGATATCCTTATTGATTTTGGCGACGTTGCCAACAATACGGCCTATTATCTGGTTTTGTTGCTGGACGTACGGACTATCCATTTACAAGATCTTTTTTTTTTTTTTCGAGAAAGATGGTGGTTTGAAATTATAGAGGATTTTTTTAGAGTACTTATTACTGAATTGGAAGAACAATTTCAATTATCAAAATCCTGATATAAAGTGCTGGGGAAGGAGTGTAGGAGTTTGGGATAAGAGTTTGTTCTCTTTCGCCTCAAAGTTTGCATTTTTTTTTGGGGTTATTGATGTATCCAATCATGCCTTCTTGAATGCACATATTGTCAACAATTACTTTTTTATCAGCAGGTTAACCAAACGTTAGTATAGCCAATAAAAGATGGTTGGTTTGGCGTCCCCTCAGCCCCAGACCCACTGATGTCCAATAAGATGGCTAATGTTGAAAAAAAGTATGGAGGAGTAGGGGAGAGGAGTTTAGATTAGCGCATTGGAAGAAATAGCACGCCTGTTAGTTTCATACCTCGTTTATTTGAGGCTAGCTGGAGTGGGCAGTCGCAATGTATGTGGTAAAGAGGTGCTGAGATATGGCCACACTTACAATAACATCACTGTTGAACGGAAAATGTATAGCGGTAGCTTTCCACCCCCTCAAAGCCTTTAATAGAATGCCCGTAGATACTGAGATGACATGACCTACACCCACGTGATTAAGAAAGTGTTGTGACTGTTTGTAAAGAAAGTGTATGGGGGTGGAAGGGATCACGTCTAGATTATATTTTTATAGGGCTATTGGTTATTAGAACTCTTGGATCCCTCCCATTATATAACAATAGGGAAAATCAAAACATAAACATAGAGTTATTCCTTTGTAAAAGCTCTATTAAGTGGAAGAAACATTTGCAAGGGAAAAAAAAAAGAAGAAAAAGGTCAGTAGTGATAAGTCACAGGCATGGCTAGAATGACCAATGAATTAAAAGTGGCGCATGACAATCATCAGCATAAAGTTTTGAGTTGCAAAGAGCCACTTGTTTGAACGCCATAAATGGGGGTCTAGAGCGCATGCAATAATCCAGAAATCGAGGTCATAGTGGTTAATGCGGTTCCCACTCAGTAAACAGAGACAAATTCTTCCCACCCTCAAATCGAGGCAAAACAATGACAATAAATATGACGGAAAAGTCTATAAATATGCCACAGAAACCCCTTTTCCGAACTTTTAGACAAAAAAATAACTTGATTTCCCGAGGAAATACTGTTAAATCAATATAAATATGACAATACATAGCTGTTTCGAAACACACTTTTCATCCTGTCCACCATCCAAATGCTGCGATAGACGAAACGTTAAAAGAATTAGTGAAACAGTCACCACCACTACTTGGCACCGAGAGCTGGAATACAATGACTGCCACTGCAGAGCAATCGAGAAGCCGGTGCCCAAACCAGTTGAGTGCCCAAAATACGAGCCCATATGCCCACCCAAGCCCGAGAAAATCGAGTGCCCAGAGCCCGAAATCATCGTCAAAGTCAGAATAATACGTTGATTCGTGATTTTTTTGTAAAGACATTCCTCATTGCGTTAGTTAGTGGGCCTTTTCCATACACTCCGCCGATAAACCAACCAATCCGCATCCCTACCCCTTTATAGACATTCCGCAAAATACGTATTTAGTCTAATTCATAGCCCAAAACCTCTAATTAACGTCTATAAAAAAAAGATGATTATCATTTACCAATAAAGTTTTTTGTGTATTTAAATAAAATAACGAGGTCAAAACCCTTGCGCAATAAATATACGTCATCGTCTCCTTATAAAACATCCAGCATTTTCTAAATTCCATAAAATCAAAGATTTTATACAAATACATAAAACTAACAGCCCATACATTGTAATTCTCCACAAAAGACTTCTTTAGAGAAATAATTGCGTAGAGATGAAAAAGCAAGAATTTAATACATGTTGATTTTCACGAAAATCTAGAGATGTATGAAAAAAGCTCGACTTTTCCGCCTTCTAAGAACTGATATTTCAATAGCGGCCACCCAAACTCCCTTTAGAAAAACCTCTTCACCTTTCGTATCTTGGAGAAACAAAGATGAAATTGTGCGAGAATCAAAAAGAGAGCAAGAATGAAGAGCGTAAAGAAACAAAAGATAGTTAAAAGAATATAGACCGAAAGAGAAATGCATTGAAGAACCAGTAAAAGCGTGGCATGCTTGAGGAGTGATCCTTCTTTTACACTTTCATCATTCCTCAATATTAAATTCAAATAAAAAAAATTCTGAACTGGTTATTTACCTGTAGCTTTTTCGCAGTGAGTTTTGCTTGCCGATTGTTTTTAGGTTTTATACAAAGTTAAAGAGGTGTTTTTTTTTGTATCACGGAATTTTATTGAAAGATAACGTCATTAAAAACTATACTAAAAAGTATGAAAAAAAGAAAAAATCGTAAAAGTTAAAGAGGTTTATTCTCATTATTAATTTAAAGAAATGAATTTACTCTAGTAAGCACGCTTTTTTTTATTAAAAAAAAATTGGCTAAAATTATTGGCTTAAATAGAAAATGGCACTAATAGTATAGCCAATAGTTATATTGATTATTGGTTCTAGTGGGAATCGAAGTTCTCTATAGCACTAATTAAAAACTTCTCCATGTAATTTGATTTGTGTCAATTTTATTCCAGTAAACGCTATAATCTATATCTTCTAATTAAGGGGGCAACGGATATCTCTAATGCCTAACAATTTCTCCTGGAAAGAAACTCCTATATGGGTGATTCATCTCGAAAGCTGCCTTCTTTCACCACCATCTTTTTAGTCGTGAAGATATTATCCCTAAAGAAATCCCTATAGTAAAATTAATGCTAATGCTAATGCTAATTTATTTTATTTTTTGCAACTAGAGTTTGTGCACGTTCTCATTTATTGGATGGATTTGTTTCTGCTGGGTTCCGCCAGACATTTAGAATGTAGTTGCTTCTAGTGGTTTTCTACCAATAAAATTCGTTATTAAAATAAATAAATCCAAATAATAATCTAGTGGTTTGCTTGGATGTACCATTAATCAAAAGCAATCAGTCTTTCGATCTCAGAAGACTAAATCGTGCCATACTTTTACGGCTAATAGCGATCTTGTTTTTGATATGTAGATTGGGGATGTTTGGTTTTAATTGGTTGATTCATTTAATTACCAAATATATCACCTTGAAAAAAATAAATTGCGGGGCAAAGAATGCAAATGCTTTTTTTTTAAGCGTCTACAGAGCTCAAGTACCACAACCCCATTTGGATCTAAGCCTTTATGATTCCATGCGTGTTGAATATTTCTCAATCTAATGCATGGAGTCACACTAGAGATATTGTGTCTTTATTTTACAAGTAAAAGTATGCTCTGGTTTTCTTTGGCTGAGAGTTGGCGTTTATTAATAAACTGATCTGCCCGAATCGATGAGCAAAGGCGATATAACGCAACAAGTGGCCCGAATATTGTAAATCATCAACCCATCTATATCTTTTTAAGGGCCATAATCATTCTGAATTTCTATTCGTATATCTTGTACTTTCTATAATTTAGTACATCTGTCAGTCCAATCATGAAGGTTAGTTTTGCTGAAATGCCCATATTGACTGAAAATAGGTTTCTATTTCTGACCCGCTAGCCCCATAAAGGCAAAGAGCTAAAACGCAAAAACCGGCATTATTGGTCAATGGAATTCCACGATTAAGAGTAAAAAAAATTGACATGATATCCATTTTCACTCGAAATGCACACCCAGCCAATAATTTACTCCATTTAAATGAACGGCATCTACGCCCAATTAATTTTCATCGATTTTTGGCATATCGATTAACTCATTTCGATCAATGCGATGTTTACAGTTTAATATATTGCCCATATATGGATATATATAGCCTTTAGTAATTTGCTGTTCAGTTTAGTTTATTAGCCTGACTTATTTTCGTATATAAAGCATATTGCAAATTCCCAACTTTCTTTTGATAGCCCTGGCTTCCATTCTTTTAAATCTATTACATACC
Source organism: Smittium mucronatum (assembly GCA_001953115.1). NCBI lineage: Eukaryota > Fungi > Kickxellomycota > Harpellomycetes > Harpellales > Legeriomycetaceae > Smittium > Smittium mucronatum. The sequence continues at coordinate 4,897 of LSSL01002603.1, forward strand.
CAAATGTCTATCTCAAACAAACTCAGTGTCCGCGATGTTGATGTCTCTGGAAAGAGAGTCCTCATCCGTGTTGACTTCAACGTCCCCATGGATAGCAACTGCCAGATAACCAACAATGCCCGTATTGTTGCTGCCCTCCCTACCATCAACCTTGTCCTCGAAAACGGTGCTGCTGGTGTTGTCTTAATGTCTCATTTGGGCAGACCTAATGGCCAAGTTGTCTCCAAATACTCTTTGGCTCCAGTTGCCAAAGAACTCCAAACCCTCCTTTCAAGACCTGTCACTTTCTTGCCCGATTGTGTAGGTCCTGAGGTCGAAAAAGCTTGCTCCCACCTTTCTAACGGTCAAGTTATCCTCCTCGAAAACCTCCGCTTCCATATTGAAGAAGAAGGTTCCTCCAAAAACAAGGAAACTGGCGAAAAGACCAAGGCTGATCCAGCTTCCGTTACTGCTTTCAGAAACTCTTTGACCACTCTTGGTGATGTATATGTTAACGATGCTTTTGGTACTGCCCACAGAGCTCATTCTAGTATGGTTGGTGTTAACCTCCCAATCCGTGCTGCCGGTTTGCTCATGGAGAAGGAACTCGTCTATTTCGCCCAGGCTCTTGAGTCCCCAAAACACCCTTACTTGGCCATTCTTGGAGGTGCTAAAGTCTCTGATAAGATCCAGCTTATTAACTCTTTGCTCGATAAGGTCGATTGCATCATTGTTGCTGGTGGTATGGCTTACACCTTCCTTAAAGTCCTCTACAATTACTCTATTGGTGACTCCCTATTCGATAAAGATGGCGCTCTCATCGTCAACCAAATCTTTGAAAAAGCCAAGTCCAAGAACGTCAAATTTATCCTTCCAGTTGACTTTGTTGTTGCTGACTCTTTCTCTCCTACTGCCGCTCACAAGGTTGTGGCTGCCAGCGATGGCATTCCCGACGGCTGGATGGGTCTTGATATTGGTCCCCAGTCAAGAAAATTGTTTGACGAAACCATCGTCACCTCCAAACTCATTGTCTGGAACGGTCCCTGCGGTGTCTTTGAATTTGACAATTTCGCCGTTGGTACTCGTGCCGTCATGGATTCTGTCATCAATGCCACCCGCACTTCCGGTGCCACTACCATCATCGGTGGCGGTGATACTGCTACTGCTGCTGCTAAATGGAACTTGGAATCTGAATTCTCCCACGTTTCTACTGGTGGTGGTGCTTCTTTGGAACTTCTTGAAGGAAAGCCCCTTCCTGGTGTTCTTGCTCTGTCCGACAAGAACTAAACGTCTCTGCTCCTCAACTTTTCATTCCTACTTCTATCCCCTCCATTTGTTTTTTTTTTTCTTTTTACTTTAAATATACAAACAGTTGTTTGCATACTCTTTATTTTTTCATTACTATTTCCATTTAAATTTGTATTTTTACATTGCCATAGTTAAACAGCAGCACCATTATCGTGCCATTATCATTTTCAATATACCGGAATTGATTAATAAAAGATAGACAAACAGATTAAAGAAGATGTTAAATCTTAGTAGAGTGCCAAAAACACATAAAAAAAGTAATAAATGAATATTGGAAAAACAAGAGAATAAATGCTTTAAATAAAATGGGTGAAATAGTCTCCCCAACCTCCCCCCCCTCTTCCCAAACTTCTACTCTAATAATCTGGTGGATAACTAAAAAAAAAAAAATTAAAAAAAAAAGGCTGTAATAATAGAACTATAATGGATTTAAAGGGCATCAACAATTCTCTTGATCAAAGTGACAAGATCAGCGTGGCGGCTGAGCCCAAGACGGTTGGATGCACCACCATCAGCTAGCAAAAAGTCCTCGTCATCTCCGGGCAAAGGACTAGACACACCCTCGAGTTCGGCAATAGCAGCTTCCTTAGCGCTTTTCCGGGCGTACCCGTGAGCAACAGTAGTAACGATGGTTAAGCACAGGACCTGAAGGTTACAATGGCGAGCGACTTGGACTTCAGGAATGGTGCTGGACCCCACTACATCTCCTCCAAGAGTGCGGATGGCGGCACATTCAGCCCGAGTCTCAAAACTAGGACCTACAGTGTAGCAGTATATGGCATCTTTAAGCTCAACTTTCCTCTTCAAAAGCTCAGGGGATGTGAGCCACATGTGGAATGCGAGTTTGCGTAGTTTAAAAGAATAAGCTTCGCTCATGCTTAAGAAACGAGGACCCATGTTCGAGTAGTTTGGGCCGACAAGAGGGTTCAGACCGCTGATACTTGGGAAAGATATGTGATCTTCAACTACACCAATATCACCCACTTTGAATTCAGGATTAATACTAGCAGAAGCATTGGTAACTAGTTTAATACATAAATTAAAGGGTTATATATAAAAATTCAACGAAAAGAGAGTGAATAGTTACCAATGAGAGTGGTTATTCCTAAAAGTTTCATGGCACGGATGGGAAGAGTAACTTGGCGCAAAGTGTAACCTTCATAGTATTTACAACTTCCAGCCATGACAACAACGGGAGTATCCTGGAATACACCAAAAACCAACTTTCCTTGGGCTTTAGTCGAAGCTATATTCCCAAAACAAAAACAAATAGGTTAAATAAACTGTAGAATTCACAATTAATTTAAAGGAAAATGTACTAGCAGTGTCGATAAAACCAGGGATTTGGAGGAAAGGAACTTCAATTGGGTCTTGGATTCCTAGCTCAGAAATGAAATTAAGACCAGTTGCACTGGCTATCCCTATCCTAGGAACGAAATCCTTTGGTATCAAAGATTTTATATAGGCAACAGCCTCCTGACAAGTAGTGGATGTAATCAAATCAGGCATTTCTGAAAAAAATCTAAAAGTCGATAAAGCAAAAGATTAGAGTATAAATTTCAAGTTTAAGACTTATACCAATTAAAACATGAAAAAACAGCAAAACTAGTAAAAGATAAAGGAAGAAGTCTTGAAATAAATCTTTGAAACGCAAAAAACTAATCAAAAATATTATTGAGAAAAACTCGAATAATAGACAAATTAATGTATGCTACACACAAATCAAGATGATAAATAAATTAAAACATAAAAAATACCTGTAGTGTAGAGTGATGGGGGTTTAATAGTAATTCCTTATTCTATACTTTAAGGATTTTTTTTGCCAGAGAGCTGTTTTCAGTAAAATTACTTTCTTGAATATAGCAGAAATCGGGAGAAAAAAATACTAAATACTTTGGGGAGATTAAGAGAAGAGATGAGAAGGCGAAACCGAAGGTATGGACAGCGTATGGAAGGAATGGAAAGGATGTAGACTTGAAGAGATAAGAAGATTAGAAAATCAAGCCTTGACAAAGGTATAAATATCTACAAATTCAGACTCACGAGTCTCGACCCTAATTTCTCTCCTCGGCCAAATAGGTTCCTTTAGAATAAAGGTTTATTCTTCTAATCATTTATTCAAATGCTAATAAAGTGTGCCAATGATCAAAAACCAGTTAATCGCTACCCCAGTGCTACTTGCCTTGAGGCTGTTGCTGATCTATTGGTATTGCTTATTTATCTTAGGTTTCCATTTGTATTGCTAATTGATTCTCATCTTCATTTCCACAATTCGGCAGGCTAATAAATGTTGCTGCTGGGTGGAATTCCCATTTGCCGATTTTGTGGTATCCAATTATATATCACAAGATTTACTGGTATGTATAAATCACACATGGTATAGTTTTTTTATCGCTATAGTGATCGATTTCAGATCTTTATAATTCGAAAATAAATCCAATGGGAGCTCAAATGTGATTAATAATAAAAGCTCAATTAGTTATTTGGCTATCACCATATCCTATCCAAGCAAAATGAATCCATTAATAACAAATGAGAGCTGTACATAATCTTGGTCCCTGTAAACGACTAAAAACGAACCCTAAAAATCAGAATCTTCCCATATGATGATGTGTTTTTCATGACAAATTAGATGCTAATTTTCCGGGTATTAATTACTTTGTTATTGGCTGCTTGTTCTCTATTTTTTACTTGATTTTATAGTTGATAAGCCGCAGCTGGTTTGGCATTCTCCAATTGATTGATTATTAGAATCTACCAGTAGATAAAAAGATATGATGGCTTTATAAACTAGAAAAAAGTCAATCGGCTAATATTCTTCTTTTTTTATATGGAAAATATATCCTTTGCTCTTTTATTCAGATTTTTAATAAATGTGTAATTGTTTTAAATCCAATCAAGAACCTTTCTTTCATGATTAATATTGGCGATTAGCGAAATTAATCAATTATATCAGGCTTTTTTCACGGTGTCTGGACTGAAGGCCTACAAAATATTTCGACGACTGGACCCACTTATTAAAAACCAAGATTAAAAATATAATGTCCAGTAAAAATAAATGATTCCATTGTAATATGCACTTTTTCTAAAAGCAGTTAATAATAATATATTAGTGGTCGAAAATTAGGTGGAATGTCTAAGAGGTGAATTGGAAATAGGCCTCCAGTCACGTCACCTTTTTTCACAGATCTCCGAGTCAATTGTACTGGGTTTATTTGTATATAAATTCCCGACACTCATCACCCCACCCATTATTTAAAATGAATATTTCTGGAAAATCCTTTTAGCATCAAACTTAACCCCATCTCATTTTTTGAAATTTCCCTTAGCCCTTTCATCCCCAAAGATGATTTGAATTCACGTCAATGAAACCCCTTTTTTCAATTTGGCGATAGTATAAATTAACCCAATTATATAAGCTAGCTACCATAAATCGTTTTATCGACTAAAAAATAAAGGCTGTTTTTGCACTGTTGGCGCTAAAAGGGTATAATGTATTAGAGAATTTCAGGAATGGTTATGATTTTATGTTACGAAAAACGCTAGATCATTAATTTATAATTGATTAATCTTGCCAATCATATTTGTAATTAACCTCTTTATATTCTTGAGTTACAAAATTGGCTCTTCCAATTGAACTCGATAGAGACCAAAGCACGATAGTTAATACAAACTATTTATTTCTCATTAGTTACCCCCAAAATTTGCCTATTGCGTTCATTAGATAATTTTGGCGAATCGGAACTACACGTTGTTATTTATCCCGAAAAGGTTAGCTGAGCGCCACAAATAAAACTAGAATCATTTTGGTTCATGAAAAAAGTTGGATTTCGTAATTGTGCCGGAACGAAATGCAATTAGGATTGGGTATTCAAATAGAATGCCAAACAAGTGCTGTACAATTTCTAAAAAAAAAAAATAACAAGGTGTTTTGTCTAGTTAAATCTATTACCAATGTCTAAAAGCAATTTTTTAAAAATCCCGGATTTTTATTTCATAGTCTATGTTTTTTACCCCTTGTTCCAAATATCATGCTATGAGTTTGATTCACGCACGTTTTTATGGTTTAATTATGCCTGTATATACCGCCAATAGCAGGTGTATTTTGAGTTTGTAGATTGGACCGAGTTTGATTATTAACCGTTTGCCTAACCCTTTCAAGGGCCAAATTTCTGCATAAAAAAAATTGGTTTTGGCAAAGATAATAGAATTTTTATCAATATTTAATTGATTTATTATGTAATAAAACCATGATTATTTATAAAGTAAAAAAATATGGGATGAGATTTTTACTTGTCAAAACCTCATTTTAGTAAGATAAAATGGCCACTTTTATGGCGGGAAGTGCCATTTTTATTGACCAAAATTATAAATATAGGTTTCTATTAGAAAATATTTGTCAAAAATAACCACCTTGTTGATCAATATTACTGCGCAAATAATGGATTTTTTTGGACAGGAAGTTTCCTTTTTCTCGACCTCAGCTATGGGATATGATTTTAAACCGTTAATATTGGTCAAAAATATACGCCTCTTAGCCTAATAATTAGTTTGCAAAAAGTGGCCTTTTCTGAACATGAAGTATCTTTTTCACTGACCAAAGCTATAAAACTGTGTTTACAGCTATTAATATTGGTCGAAAATTGTAGATTTATGACCCAATACCATAGCAAAAAATTGCTACTTTTTCTGCAGGAAGTGAATTTTTTTCATTTACCTCTTTAATTGGTTGTTGATGCCACTTAAGCTCAAAATAAATTACACAATCATTTATAATGCCAAATAATTATTCGTTTGTTTGAATTTTTAATAAAAGAATCTGAATCAAACTTCGGCTCCATGGACGTTTGTAGCCCCCATTAATACGTGCCATTTTTTGTATGATGGCCCCTGAAAGGGATAATGCCAGCTATTTTTGATCGATAGAAATAATGAAATTTCTGTGAAATAAATAAAGTAGCGAATAAGTCCTTTAACCCTTTCCGGGCCCAAAATTAAACATCACTCCTATTTGCAAAAATTAACCCTTTCAATTAACCTAACTTTTTGATTTATCCAATGGTATACAAACAATATTAGCCTAATGAAAACATTGAGCAAAAGGTGAAAGCCATTTTTTGTACCATTGCCTCTGAAAGGGTTAATTGAGTATAATTTCTTCATCCTCCTGTCAAATTTGCTATCAAAAATTTATCTCTATATGCCAGAGTACTAACTGTCACTCCGATTTGATAATACATAAAATACCCGTAGGGCAATAAAAATAAAACAGCCAATAGAATGTATATTAATCTATAAGCAAACATAGTTAGTCTAAATATTGGCTATTAATTCTTTCAACATATGCGTGTCATTTCACTCCATATTCATGGCCAATATTTATGCTGCTTTGATTTCCACTTTGATAAATTAACGTGTTATTGGCTAAATACTTGAGATTGGCATATAGATTAGTATAAATTTAGCAAATCATAGTACTTATCACACATGGAGATGAAGGAATTAAATGAGATTCTTTTTGAGCGCGGAAACCTCCTTAAATTTTTTTACTACTTTCCTAATTTGGAAATATACTAGTAGAAAATTCTGTAAAATCATTATGTTTTTTTCAAAATTGAAATTATAAAAAATAAATTTACTAACGGTAAAATGTGGAAAATTATATAGTTCTAGAATTATTCTAATTCTAATGGATGAGGTGATTAAATAATGTTTTAGATAATGGTTTGCATAGAAAAAAAGGTCTGCTCTTGAAAAAGAATCTGCAACCAGTTATAGACCTTTCGAGATGTGTATGATCTTTTTTTTTGGGGGGGGGGGGTAGAATTAACGACTTTATATTTTAAAATAACCCCTTCAGGACCGACTGAAAAGATTTTTCTTTCATTTTTTGTTAAATTTTACCAATAGATTGTTAATATTTGAAGATTATTGGATATTCCAATAATTTAGTCCAATTGAAGTTATTGATTTACCGAAATGGGATAAGGCAAGAATTTGGACCCGAAAGGGTTAAATTTAGTGAATTTTTGGTATAATTGATATGTAATTTAGCAGGTTATATTTTCCAATTAGGTGGTTATTTTCAGTAAAAATATAAACATAAATTTTCCGTAAAAAAAAAAGGTGGTGATTTTCAAAAATTTACATATTTTTTTGAATGATCAAAAAATGCCAAGTCTTGAATTTTTTTATAATTAAATACGTTTCTATCCTCAATTATTGCATGCTAAGGTTTCTGATTTAAGTTAAAGGAAATGATTTGAAACTTCATGATCCTTAAGCCTAATTTGGTTTCTTCACTCCAGATTAATATATTATCATCGTTCAATGTATTAAGATTAGTGAAGCAGCTTCAGTTGTTCATATCAATGGGACATTATACCAATGTTTATTTAATAAAGTTATAAGTTCTGTATGCATCTCAAAATCATCATATTAATTTTAAATCTTTTCTAAAAAGGGTATCTCTTAGTATAAAAAGCAACCCAATATTCTATAATCAAAGCTTTTTATTCTCTTTATAGTTCATTATGAGCCATCCTACTCCTCACCAATTTGCTTTTTATGTTGTTGTCTATAATTTTCTATGGCGATGACTCGTTATCACTGGCTAGCTGATGAAAAAAAAACATCTATTATTAATCAGATTATACTATTCAATTTGATATTGATTTACCCAATATTTCTTTAATTGAATAGCAAAATAGGAAAAAAAATCAGAGATTTATTTCTTTTAACCTTGAAGTTTTATTCTTCAATTTATTGAGTTGAAAAAATATAATAGAAAAGTAACCTCCATAACCTTCATTTCTATCTTACTTTGAGTAAAGTTTTCTTTCAATAATTTATTTCGCTTAACACGATAATATTTTCTTGCTGAATTTATGTGAATTCCCAAATGTTTCTTAGTATGTATTGGGCGTATGATTCTTCGGGTCCCATCTTTCTTGTAAATCCCATACTTAAAACCACACCATTTGCATTATATCCTTTGTGAAATATTTTAGATCCATTAATTTTATAGTTCTCGATGCTGTTTATATTGAGTATTCCACCTCTGCTTGTACACTTGTGTATTATGTGCCCGAACCAAAAATCTTCACTACTAATCCAATCATTACTTGTATCGCAGTTGCAATATTTAGATAAAATCCCGTGAGAAATTGCATAAAACTGGCCGTTCATTGAAACGTAGCTCCCACCGGCACAAGACATGGGACTTCCAAAGTATAAAAGTCTTGAATGATTTTCTAATAAAAACGAAAAAACACTATAAATATATTCTTTATCCAAAAGTGTGTCAAAGTCTAGCTTTGCAAAGGCTTTGTACTCGTCTAGACTTCTGCATAAAATATTGAAAATATCACGAGTCTTTCTAGATAAATTTTCATATTCATAATTTTCATCCATTCTATATACACATTGCTCTCTTAGATCGTCTTTATCGCAAAAAGTAACAAAATTCAAGTCTGAATATACATTTTTTAACCACTCTATATCTTCTTTCGGACTTACTGGGATAGCTACAAGCATATCTTTTGAGTGATATATCAAATTTTTTCTCTTGATTTTTTTCACTTTTGATGTAACTTCGTATCTTGAATTGTTAATATATTTGGATGGGCGGACAATCTTAGTTGCTTTTTTTGTACTTGTTTTTTTGGTATTTTTTCTCTCAATATTTTCAGGAAGTGTTGGCTTGATTGTAAAAGCATAGCGAATAAGATACAAAGCTACTGTAATAATCAAACTTATTGTTAAAACCCTAAAAATAAATATTTTTCTTAAAAGCTTGAAGGGATTCATTTTAAACCATTTGGTGCGATGAAAAATAAAGGATTAGTAAACTTTCTAAGCGGCTCTAAATTGTATTAGCTTTATACACCCAGTCTCTAAGCTAAAATTCGATAAGGATTCAGCATAAACTTTGTGTATTTAGATTTATAAATTCTATCAAAAATTCAAAGTTTGGTTAATGATACATTCTATTTATTAGGCCTTGTCTTTTTTATTTTCCAATTCTAGAAATTTTTTTGGTTTTTTTTAAAAATCATTAAAAGCTTAATGCATAAAGTCTTCTATATTCTTTGATAATTATTTTTTTCATTAGCATTCTTATATATTAATATATGCGATTTCATGTTGCGTTAATAATGAAACTTAATATAATAGATTTAAACCCCAATAGAAATTTGGAATTCCAGTGAATTAAGTTTATTTTTGTGCAATTTTAAGAAAAAAAAATCTCTATTACAAGTTTCAAACCATAAATTGTTTGAAACTTGTGCATATCGAAAACACTTTATAAACAGAAACGATAATACTAAAGATATGTTTTAATATATATAAAACCATTAATAATAATAACAAATAGAATTTAGAATTCTTTTTATTAATGAAAAAATTCAATAAGCGAATGACGATACTAAACCTTTCAATTACTACAATAAATTTAAATGTAGTAATATCTTCAACGATTCTAGGGAAAGGGGTATCTTTCCAATCGATGGTCGCAATGTTTTCACACATATATGAAGCTTTAAATACCGAGAGAAACTTGTTAAATTTGGAAAATATTCTTTTCCACATGACTTATTATTCTTTTGAGTTTTTTTGGTTTAGTTTTTAATTTTTTTTATCTAAAAATCAAATTAATTGATTCAAAAACAAACAAATAAATAATACCTTTCAATTAGAGTTAAAGAAATATATTTTTCTAATATAGGCTCTGAGCAATAAACATGAAATAGGATGTGTTGAAATACTTCAAAAGATATGAACCATAATCACATAAAAGATCTATTCTATTTCTAAAGTTTATCATCGAGGTATTTTAAAAACACATCTCGTTGGCTTAGTTTACTTTCTGGAAGTATAAATTTTTATTTTGAGAGCATTTAAAAAAAAATCTTTATCGAATTGTTTATATCTTTCTTATTCTATAAAAAAATATTTGACTTTTAAAAGGCAAATAGATCGATTTAAATCTAGTTCGGAATATTTACCCATGTATTTTTGTAATGATACATGGAACACGTGTATTCAAAAGAGAACATAAGATAAAATATAATGCACTATTGCCCATCCAAAGAAAGATGAGTCAAATTTTCTTATCAGATTTGAATATACATATGATTCAATTATGTAACAATGAAAAGCTTTAAAGGGAACGTTAAGCTTTGTCTGGATGTAAATTAAGGCCAAAAAAATAGTCCAAGTCGTTAAAAAAGCTTGAAAATTAGCATATTCAGCGGAATAAATTATTGTTAAATTACTAAAGTATATCTGTGGTGTATGGTAAACATACTTATATTTTTTGTTATCATCGATCTACCCTTGTAAAAAAAATTTAGAATAAGTTTGATACTGATTATATAAAAACGAACTATGTAGACACAATAGATAACCACTTGTTGTGATCAAAGATTATAGGCGATATATATAATTCAAAAGATAATCAGTTCGTTACGAGGAAAAAATTACTAGTTATAATCCTGGGGGGTATGGTGGGGTCGATTATATAGATATCGCAAATGCTTTAATCAGGAATTCCATCATTTTCTATTCTGATAATGAATGGAGTAAATAAATAAATAGATACAATAATTAAATATTTGTATTTTTGGTCATTAGAGTTTGTGAAAATTTCAATTATAATTCTACCAAAAGTGAATTCATTTATAATCGGAAGCGAACAAGACGCTTTCACCATATATATTATATGTGTGGTCACAGATTAATTATTTTAGCAGAATGCATTTCCTTTTTTACCAAAAACTGATTGCATTAATAATAATAAAAATAGGTACGAAACATCAAAGAAATGGTTTTAATATTACCTTTTTATCCAATAATAATGTTTACATTTCAGATTTTATAACCTGAATCATAGAATATTTTTTTATTAAAAAATTCTAGATTATAAAGAAAAATAATGTTATATTATAATTATACTCTAGTTGTTGTGAAAAGCTAGTTAATTATTTTGATTTTCAATTTTATGCTTTTAAAGTTTATTATTAATCGGGTTTCAAGACAAATTATCCTTGAAGTTACAGAGCTCTCAGTATTAAACATACTTCATTTTTTTAAATATGCAGATAAGTGTTTTTGATTAATTTTGGAGCATACGTTCAATTCACGTCCAAATAATTTGTATTTTTTTTATACATTTTATATAGTTTTAAATTTTGAAATATATATGAATTTATGAATAATATAATAATTAACTTCGAAGATATTTAATGATTACTCAGTTGTTAGAAAATATATCAATGAATATGGCTGATTTTAAAAGTGGTTTCCGGATGCGGTATATGTATATATATATACGGAAAAATAAATAATGGAGGGTTTTTTTTATACATGAAAATTTTTATTTAATTTTTTTTTTTTTTTTTT